>JAYMSZ010000086.1:0-31150 GCA_036897665.1 Pelargonium citronellum
TAAAGAGGATATTGGGTCAAGGCTATGTTCTTTATTTGAGGTTTCTCTTATCCATTTTGGCATTCTAATTATAGATTCTAGTATAGGAACATTGATGAAAGCATCCCTTTTTTAATAAGAGTGGAGAATTCTTTTAATTCTCGGAACAATTAGCTGGAAAAGCAAAAGGGTATTTTACTATAATTCGGGTTACTTTGAACCTATGTCTTGCTTGTTCACGAGATTCATAAATTTAATACTATTTGTTAAATGACTCCAATTTTAGAAACGGTTGATCTATGAGAAATTTCTCAGTATTTTTATAGGGGAATACTGGAGTTTAGTTAAGGATTTCAAGAACTTGCCTTAATAAATAGAACTTGTGTAGCTAATGTACTATATTGAGCAGTTTTAAGTTAGGAGATTTCCCTTAGAAAGATTCATTACTTTAGAAAGAACCCTATATGTTATTTTTATTACTTATTATTTACCGGGTTTCCTTTAAGGTCTTAGTAAGAAAACGGAATCTCATAAGTAGCTCTTGAAGGGAAGTCCCCCTTTTAAGTTTGAGTTCTAACTGGGTTTCTAGCTAATTTCTCTTTGCTAATAAAGAAATTGAGTGAATATTATGGGATCCTGCTAATTCTAATTACTTAGACTCGATTTCCCGAAAGCACTAACGAAGACTAAAACTAGAGGAAAGCGGATTCTATTTCCGGAATATGACTAGATTATTACTTTGTTCGTTTCTCGAATAGGCTTCTTAAGGGAAAGATTTTACGAGACTCTATATTCTATAATTCTTTATTTCATTTTTACAGGATATAATGTCTATTTTAAATTAAAGATAACATATAAGTTTAAGAAAAGCGCACCCCCAAAAAGGAATCTTTAAACGGCACCCAAAGATTGCTGCTGTAACTAGAAAATGGCAGTATTCTATGAGTAGAACTCTGTACTGGGGTATGAGGGCTCTCTAAAAGTAGTGAAAAGGATTGAGTATTTAAGGATAATTCTGTTATCTGTAGTACTATATTATACTCCGCTAGTAATTTCTAATCTCGATTGTCTAATTAGTTTTTTAACAGAGCTTAGCTCATCACAAGAAAAGGGATACTTTTAAAATATAAGGGGTCCTTAGTATATTAAACAACAAAGTAGTTCGAACCCAAGGAATACTCACTGTTTAAGGCTTTACATACTCTTAAAAACATGGCAACATTCAATAGCAGCACTAAAACCTTTCCAAAATAAACCAGCAGCTTACTAAAAGGATTCAATTGTATTTTAGAAAAAGCAGATAATAACAGAGGTATGTGGTTCAGTAACAAGCTCTTTTATGCTAGAATTATATAGTTCTTTATGTATCGTTTTTTACCATACTTAAGTATTTCTTTCGATAGGAATAGTAAGATTTAAATAATCTAAAGGAAAAACTTGTAACTTGCCCTAACTATGGAGGGATCCCCATTTCTTCAACATTCCCTTTTAACATGGCTTGGTTTATTCTATTTTTGTCTACTGAAAATTTCTCTATATGTTTTTCGGGTCTTTTTTCTCATGCCTACGGGTGTCATACTTCTAGTCTCAACTCACCAACATTATTGTGCGGTACGGGAGTCCCTTGTCGTCAAAAGGAGCTCTTATCTAACTTAGAATCTACTATGTGATTCGCTTTGAATTAAGTATTATTAACTAAGGTTACCCGCTTATCAAGCTTGTAGGGAATCGCCTAAAGGGCTAACTGATATTACATCGAGGTAAAACAGGTTTCGAACCTTTATATAAGCATTTTAAAGTCTTTTATAAGATACGATGTTGAGCATTAGAACTAATAAAATAGAAAAAAACCAGGTTATTTAATGACTGTTTTTGTCTTGAAATCACTAATTAAGTTTAGTTTAACCTACGCCATATGGAGGATGAATCCCAGACAAAATCCTTATCTAAGTATTAAGTTGAGTATTTTAGACTAACTCTAATAAGACTCCTATAAGGCCCCTTTAAAACGAAAAAGAGCGTATAAATCACTTATATAATAATTACAGTAATAGTTATAAAAAGTATCCGATTTTAAGTTTCAATGTTCTTTGATTTCGAGTGGTAAAGCACTGCGTCAAGAGACATCGGTTCAAGTCCTGTACTACAGTTAAGAAAAAGTTTAAGAGGGTTCTTTTTTATCACTTAGATAAGGATTATGGACATTTTTTACCCTGGTTTTAGGTTTTAAGGAGTATATTCGTACAAGATACTAAAGGAGTGCCCAGAAAAAAAGAATAATAAAGCCGAGGACGTAGCAATTTAAATTGGGTATGCTAGTAAGTTTGCACTGACAAGGTTGAGGTCAGGTAAGACTTTTGAGTGAGAGGGTTCATATGAATTGAAAAAAGAATATTGCCTTGTCATTGAGGAGGCACTCTATTGAATTTAGATCTGTTCCTCTTTTAATCTTTAAAAATTCCTACCCTTTTTACAGATTATTATTTGCTTTTTCTTTTCATTCAATTTGTGTTGACCTTTTCTCCTATATAAGAAAGGAATACACAAATTTATTATTAAATTGTAAGCTTGGAAATGTATAGTTTTATATAACTATGAGCTAGCCCAGGAAAATGCGTTTATTTCGGATATTCTTAGGATTGATAAGGGAAAAATCTGTTTCTTATAGTCAATACACCCTATCAACCTTAACAAAGATGGGGCAACTCCAATACTATTTAGACTAATTCCAAAGAGAGGGATATATTAACAGAAATGACTCGTTAAGTAGGACACTCATTACAAAGAAATATACCGAGTTTGTTTTAAAGTACTTATTTAATAAGAAACTCTAAGAAGTTTTTTTAATGAATCCGCATCCTTTTTCTATTAAGCAAAACTAAGACTCTACTTACACTTTATCGGTAACTTTTCTTGATTTACAAAATGAAACCATTTTCTAGAGTAAGTTATGTAATAAAAAAGGTTTTAGTTGGATTTAGTTAACCTTGGGTTTAGATATCTTTCATTTTATTAGGAAAAGACACCCATATTAAAGCAAGTTAAAGTCTATTTTTTCTTGAGTAAGGAATCTTTAGAAAGGTTAATTGTTCCTATTTAATATTTTGGAAAACGACTATTATTAATTAAATTTTAAAAGAGTAGCCCCACTCGAAAGGGGTAAGAAACCCAGTTGGACTTTATATACTAGGAAATCTAGGATTCTTCTTGTTTGTAGATTTCGGATATTATTAATTATTTATATTTATTTCTCTGAGACTTTTTATAGGGCTTTCAGAAATGCCACAGGGAATAAGTACTCAAAAAAGCCTTAACTTAATAGCAGTATCCAAGATCTTACTTTTTCTTTTTTTTTTGATATCATAATGGGTATCTACAAATGTATACGTATATTCTATTCTGTGATAAGCAAAAGAGTTTCCAACTAATAGAACTGAGCAAAGGGTTTTACAAGACAAAAGAGGGGTTGGTCGTAAAAGTTTAGTAATACAAATATAAAGGATTGATACAAGCAACTGGGTTACGAGACTCTCTTACTTAGATTATATCCTGTATTTCGCTTTGTTCGAGGACTTACTTTTTAAATTTATCGAACTTAATACTAGTAAAGTTGCATTAATAAACAAGATATTTAGATAATTAATATTGGTGCTTCTATTACGAGGATTTAGATTCTATACGAAGTTTTAGTGTAGATCCAATAGCTTTATTTTGACACCTTAATACTTACCGAAGGAAGCAGGTTTCTTTCGAAAAAGTAAAATCATAATGTTTTTGTGTCTCGTTAAGGGGGTCTTGTATTAGAGGCTGCCGAAACAAGGAATTTAATAGTAGATTAATTTACCAAATATGTCAAAAATTCAAATATGTATTTCGAAATAGGCAGGACTAACTCTTTTTCAAAAAAGATAGCGAATTTACGAATTCTTTGAAGTTTCTTTAGAGTTACATAAAGATAAAAGCTTTAACTGTGATAAAAACCAATCCGTAATAGAAGTTACTACTACTTATTTTAAGAAAACGTAGCGACATAAGTAAACTCTGTTTGTTTAGCAACTAAGCTTTTATGTCTCATATCCTTCTTCGAATACCACTCTTAGATTTCTGTTAACTACCGATCTCGGAATTTTGGACTTGTCCTTGTACTTATCGCAATCGTCTTTTTAGGATTTTACAACCGATGTGCGCCTTTAACGCTTACTGGACTCCTATTTATTCTTTTTTAATTCCTCAACGAATTCCTTTATTGTGAAATTATATTATTCCTTTTCTTGTATTATGATACACCATCCCCTATTCAAGGGAACTAAACTCTTCTTTAGAAACACCTTCCTATTAATACACACTGCAAATTGAGAGTAAAGCATCTCTACTCAATACACAAAATCTCAGGATAAAAGAGGATACATTTAATTAATAACTAACCTTTAACTATATATACTTATAGAGCTTGCATAAAATATGAAGCAATATAGAGATTAAATTTTAGGATTAGAATATTAGTTCCTTTATTTATAGGATTACGGGTTAGGCAAAAAGAATAGTAAATCTGTGCTAGCTTACGAAGTGTATTGTGTAGTTTAAGGATATAGGTAACCTCTCGCTTCCAAACTAAATTGTACCTCTTGATAGGATCTTTAAGTATAAAAGTTAGAGGCAAAATTAGAATTCCCAACGTTTCTAAAGCCTCATAGTTATCATAGTACACTCCTTATATTGACAAGGACCCCCCCTTTTAAGTTCTTATAAGTATGTAACCTTAATGCATTTCCCTTGGACAAGTCCCAAATATTATAGGTAGCTAAAAACAGGATTCTCTGTATACATAAGGAAGCTTAGACTTATTCTAAGTCAGTCTTTTCTACTTTGAACTTACATGTGTCCTCCCATGTCCTTGATATAATAAAAAGTGGAAAGTTCGAAGATCAGATTAAGTATGACTCTACTCTTAACCTACTCTCCAAAATAAAGAAAAATGCATCAAAAGTAAGACTTTGACAGCTATGTCAGACTCAACTTTTTCATTTTAGTAGAAATTGAATGAGACTTTAGAAGTAGTAGTGGGAATTCTATTGAATAGTAGATACTTTTTTTAAGTATACTTTTTATACCTGTCTCTTAAACTGAAGTCCATCTCAAAAAGGTTGCTTCAAAGGAATTTACTAGGATCAAATCGGATCTCTCTTTTCGCCGGTATGACATAATAGTTGGTAGTCTTCCTTAGTTCTGGTAGGAACCCCTCCTAATATTGATAGGGAACTGGAATATCTTGCTTTTGTATTAAACGCTCGACATATTGAGAGTTTGACAAAGACTTGTTTCCTACCTTTGCTATAGGTTTTCCATGAAAGACTTAGTTACAACCAAGCATAAACCCTTTAATTACCGACTTTGTCGCCTAGATCTGCTCCTTGTTAATTAACTAGAAAGTAAAGAACACAAAATTCCCCTTATTCTGGAGCTACCTTACTTACTACAAAACACAGCTATCTGGAGTTGAAAACCCTGAAACAAGAAACAACATTTCCATACAACCATGAATGAGTACAGAAACCCATGGGTTCAATGCCTACTCTAAGAGGAACAAGAACAAAGAGAGTCAGATTTGAAATACATTACAGTCCTAGATTATTTACTTTTATCTTGCATTTCAGGAAGAGACTGAACTTAAAGACTAGGACTCTTCTTTATAGCTAGTTCAGTAATGTTCAGTAATATAGGATTCGCTTTCATTTCCATTCCTTAAAGTTACTTTTAGTTAGTAGACTTACTAATAAAATCCTGTCTAGTTAAAACAGCTAACCTCTCGAAATACCCGACGAAGAAGACCCTGCTTATTACCTTAAAAGAAAAACTATAAGGAATTTGACAGCTTTCTATCTATATATCTTACGAGTACTCCTTTCTTAATCTTAATACCTTTCATACCTATCTCAATACCTCTTCTCTGTACCAGTATCAACTTCTTACTGACTTACCTCTTACTCATAACTTCTTTCTTATTTATACCTGGACTATGCGGCTTACTCTTACTTGCTGTCTTAATTCCTATAACCTAACTTCTACAAAGGATTTAAGAAACAAACCCCCTTACTCATTACTCAGTTACTTAATTTATAACTTACTCAGTAAAAACCTGTATACTAAATATACCATACCCAATCCGTAAAGCCTCTAACTACCTCGACCAAAAAGGAAAATAGATAGCCTAGAACTTTAAAGGACTCTTTACTCAAGCTAAAGCTTGCCTTAGACTCCTAACCTTATTATTCCCTGAATGCCTTTAACCAGAATACAGAAACACAAATAAGAGAAGACTCCCAGCTTTGGATTATCTCCCTAACTTTAATTAAAATTACCTTGATCCAAAAGGCTTTTGTTAGCTAATAGACTTGCTCAGTGAAGAAAGAATTCCCCTATCCCGATATTTCTTTTAGATCTGTAACTAGAAAAACCTTTGTTAAAGAGTTATATATTCCTTGACTTGTTTAGAGAATCCCGATCCGAAAAGAGAGCTCATTAAAAGCAAATCCTCTATGCATTGCGTTACACTACCCTTTACAAAATGGTTTTTAGGCCTATACTTTTAACTATTCCTAAGGGACACGTTCCTTTAATTACTTAAAACCAGCCATTCTAATTCTACCTTACCCTGTATCTTGAAATAGATGGTACCTGTATTTAGTACTAAACTGGAAGAACCCCTTTACCAAATCCAATATAGGTAGTTTTACAAATTTTTAAAACTACCTTTCGTTACTTAGACTATTAGACTATAGGAATATAATAATGTTAATTCCTAGACACCCATTACCATAAGATAGGGACCACTATACAAAGAGGGTGTCTCTAGGTTCCATTTCAAGCGAATTTCTCTTTCCTAACATAGAAACAAGGGACCTTTCCAAAGATTAAGCATTAACAAACAAAAAAGGAATTCCCATGTCTTGCTTAATTTACTGTTGGATTTATCTTCTTTGCTCTAACTTACTCCCTTACTGAAGTCTGACTGACTCCTAACAATTGGTTAGTTGCTAAAAAGGTCAACCTGTCATAAAGGTCCTACTGTTTCCTAGAGTCAAACCTCTTGAGTAGTTAATTAAAGAAATAAGTTCAATTCATAGTCTGAGCTTTAGGAAAACTCCTAAAATACAGACTTATTAAAGGATTTTCCTCAACTAAAAACAGCTCTTATTTAGTCTACTAAAAAGTATAGGATTTAACGAATAAACCTTAGAAGTTTCGGTAAAGGGCTCCTGTAAATTACAAAAGACGTAAAGATTTTAATAGTTATTTTCTAACTCTGGGTTTTAGAACAAAAGCTAAATGAGTAGGTCCCCCCTCTTTTCAGGAAATCTTTCCAAAAGTTCGTAGATATAAGGAATTCGTAAATACTGTATAGTTCTAAAGCCCCTCAATCGTAAAGGGTTTTCTGCTCTTAATATAAAGAAATCTTTTAACAAGAGAGTAAAAGACGCTCAATGACCCACATTTATAAAAGTAAAAGCAACCCAAACTGGAGATGAATGCTTATGTAGTTAAGTAAAAGAGCTATCCTATTAGACACGGATCCTTATGGATAGAGCGGGGTATTAAAAATCTATAGACCAAGGGTTTTAATCGTGTCGCTCCAAGGAGCGGGTAATTATATTAAAAAAGGTACAGAATCTCCCTATAAACGAGAATTCTTATACTAGCAGCCCTTTAAGCTGCGAGTAACCCTCTGTTACATATATTGTATTCTTTTTCACGGAACATTATTCCTGGAGCTTTCAATTTTTGTACTTTTTCAAAAAATAAAGCATATTTTACATTATTTTTACATTATCAAAGTCATTTTTGGCTACTACTTTAAGTTAAAATACTTTTTCAAGCTCTATAAGTAGAAGTGTAAGTTACGACCCCTTTCTATATAATAAAAAACTGAGGAGTTAAAATCTACTTTGTTGTTTAATATACCTGGGATCTGCCTATCACAAAAACGAGGTTAAATAGGGTCCTTAGAGCCTGCTGACTGTGCTATGACATCCAGTTGTCTAGATGCCAAGTCCCTGCTAGCTAGAGAGTTCCAAGTAGCTCCTTATCAGAACTTGGAGGTAAAACTACCCTTTTTTTGCGCTTAGCTTTCCTACTATAACACGTATCTACACGTATCTAATTGAGTATTCTTTCGGATAAAAGATATAGTTTCTTATTTCTTCTGGATTTAATCCTATTAATAATAAATAATAGGGGGGGTATAGCTAAAATTAGTTCTGAGATTCTACGATTTGGCAATATGAAGAACTCCTTATGAAATGAAAGGGCCTTATTCTCGTGTAGAAAAATGCGTATTCTGTCGTTCCAATTAGGAGTCAAAGCCCTGGGTAGAATTGAATGGGAATAAAATGTATAAGGAACCAAAACCTGTAAATGAAATAACTTAAGTAGAATTATCCGAATTTCTAATGTTTATGCAGCTTTCATTCAATGTTCTAAAGATGAAAGGTGGAAGTTACTAAAATTAACTATCAAGCATAACTTACGAGTTATGTTTCCTTATATTTTTTACTTCGCTTATGTTTTTATCGATGAGAAATAGGAACTAATAGGTAGAAAAAAACATTGTCAAGTATCTCTCTAATTCAGTCGGATAACTTGTCAGACGTTTTAGGGCAGGGATACTTACTGACAATTAGCATTTTATGATGCTATAAAATTTACCATATAAATAAACAAATCAATGCTTTTTTTAGGTTAATATAGTAGGGGATTTCTAAAGTAATTTAGAATTAACAAGAATTTTGGGGAGGCACGAGCAAGATAATAGGGGGCTTACTTAAAATTGTAATCACTTTTTTTTTCAGTTTTGGATTATTAAGCTTAGGTTACCTAAGAACAAAGTCTTAGTATTACAGAAGGACATTTAAAATGCAAAAAAGGGCTAATAAAATTGTTTAAGAAGGGCTTAAAAAAAAGATACAGACCCAAACTCTCTTAATTCGGGAGGATTCTTATGAAATAGACTCCTGAATCTACTCAGCTACTTAATCTTTTTGCTTTGTTTGGTTTTAAGCAAGACCTAACCTAAAACTGTAGAGATAGTTATACTACTATAATTTTTAGAACTCGACCCAGAATATATATAGGAAAATTCCTTTATCAGATAAAGGGACTTTAGAACTTAATTTACACTGCATCCATAGTAAATGCTATAACTTATACCTTCTTTTTTATTTCTGAGCAAGTATTTTATAGTATATAATAGAGCTGTCTATCTCTTTGTTTAGCGTCTTTTTACTTGTTATTCGTAGTCAAGGAGGCTACCCTATACTCCAAAAAAAACTTTAGATTTTTCCGTAGGGTTCCTCCTATTAGAATCTCGAAATTTATGTTTTTTTATTCTTTGACAAGTATTTCGCCGAAAGAATTGATTTAAATATCTTCCTTTTCTCGAGACGGGTCTTCGCTACACTATTAAAACCGGACACAATATAGATGATAGTAAAGCCCTTTATTAAATTAATGATGCTTCCGCACTTTCGGTATCCACTTTTGATGGTATTCTTCTGAAAGTCAATTCCTAAACCTAGATAGCGGGCAGTATTTAACAAATAAGAAAAGCACTAACCGCTTCATGAGACATCTCTGGGATAAATAGAGGACCACCTACACTTGGGAATTCTCTTAAATTACTACGGATTTCCCCTTACTCTTTAGTAAAAACTGTGGAGTTCAAAGAAAAACTCAATAAGGGATTTTACTTATGATTATAAAAGATTGTTATGGAATTCTAATTGACCCCTACTGGATGCCAGTGAGTGGACTAAATTTAGAACTCTTGGATTTGTCCTTTTTAAAGGCTTATATTTAATGTCTCAGCATTACATACTATCAGGCAAGATGTAGTATTTGAAGAAGTTGCTAAATAAAGAAAGACTTTCTCTAGTGAGGTACAGGAATAACGCCTTTTCAATTTTATGAGGCAGTATTATACCTTGCTTACCTTAAGAATATAATCAAAGTTTAGTAGTGTGAGAAAGTCTACTTTGAAATTTATACCTTTCTGTAAATACCTTATCAATTGTAGATGAATACCAGGATCGGAGTTTAGTGCCTCTCTATAACATTAACATTGCTCTGTCCTGATTAAGTAACCTCTCTTGTGTTATCTGTTCGCCGCTTTATACTATCATTAAATTTTTTACCGATTTCTACACCTTGCTTTGTAAATACATGGTTTTAACAGATGCAGCATACCTCTCCGTGTTATATACCTAGAGCCTATTATAGAATATCTTAATGGGAAGTATAAGTATAAATTATAGAATACGCCTCCTTTTTATAAAAGACTCTGGAAACCCGGATTATCTGAAAGAATTTTAGGCTTGAACTCTTGTCTTGACAGAGTCCTAAAAAGCGAGTTCGAGTTGATTGAACAATTAATTCTAGTTATTTGTAAGTAAAGTTCAGTTTTTCATTTAGAAATTAGAATTCTCCCGGTTGTAAAGTTTCTGCATGAAATCTAGGACACTTTTAGGATTATCCTACTCAGCTAAACAGGATACAGTGTACGCTAATAAATAGTAATAAAGTCTAATCCCGAAGTTGGAATGAGTTCCATAATTAAGTTAAGGCTCTCAGTAGTAAACTATTAATAGGACTCCTTTACTAAACGTAACCCTAAATACAAAGAAGTCGCGGGCACTAAAAGTTTTTAGATACTTCCTTACCGGTGATCCCTTTTATTATATTTTCTTTATAATATCTAAACCTAAAAAAAGGTTATATCCTATACTGGATCAGCAAAACCTCTTGGGCTTTGGTCTTGTTGTAATACCAGAAGTTCACTAATTTTTTGTATTGGATAGGTATGGATTTAGGGCAAGTGTTGGTGTATTATATAGCTATTATTACTAGGCTTACATATTGGTATTTTTTGGTATTTATTCTTATTATATTCTGAAAACCCAAAAAAGAAAAGGTCTGTACCAAACCTATATGCTAACTTTGAGAAGCTCATAGTATAGGAACTTGTGTCTACTAGGAAAAGGTAAGTAAAATGTTCCAGTGAAGTGGGAATCTACCAAACAAAAAAGCAATAATAAGGGAATAATTCGAGTAACGGGAGAACCTCTGAACTATGAAATCCAAATAAGAGATTATAGAATTAATGTAGTTAGTACGCTACGTAGAAGCTTCCTGTCAATAATACCAAAATTTTATAAAGTTTAGTCAGAGTTTTCATACTCGAATTAGGTCACATTTCTCCTCGGACCCGGGTATAGCAAGCGGTAATTACAATTTTTGGTTTATTTATAAATAACTCTGTAGCTTACTTTATAGAATAAAGAATGCCCAAAAGTAAAGATCGTTCATTATACTGTTACTGTATTTGAACACAGAGAAACCCTATGAAAACAACCAGTCTTCTTTTATGGATTTCCGTTACTGATCGTCCCCGCCTTGTTGTTACCTTTTGGGTAGGCTTTATTTTTTGTCTAAAAACAAACAGAAGGCAGCTAAATCAAATACAATTTAAATTTGAGCATTTCGAAGCAAAGCAAATAGAAAATAAAGTTCATTTTTTGCCCCTTATATTAAAGTTTTTTTTAGTACTCGTACCTAATTAATTACCTATCTGTTGAATAATATCGGTTAATAATAAAAATAAGATAAGCTATATCTTCCTTATATCTTGTCTTTCTTTAGACTTAAGAAGTGCCTTTTGTTGGGCCTTCGTTTTAAAGAATTGGAGTATCCTACAAAATTTAATCGAGTCAAGCTTTGGTTAGTCCCCGCATTTCCTTTTAAAGGAGCTCCTGTTTCAATGAATGTTAATTCTGTATTCTATCTAGAGCAATGAAAGGACTATGAGTAAAAGCAGAATTCGTGCTAGCTAGAATTTTTTTTAGTGTCAAGATAGAAGATATCATTTTACTTTTTACTAGGGAACAAGTATTTAAAATTTATCTACAAATTGAATTTTTACATATATATATGATTTCTCATTTTCTTTTCAAACTTTTCCTAGGCGGACCTCCCTGAATTCTGGATATTTCATGCTTTATATAACTGCAAAAACAAGACCCTTTTTTTACAATTTCTAGTTGAACTTCCTTCGCCACGGGGTAGTCTGTTCCTTGCACGAAGAAGCTTGTTTGGATCATATGTCGTGTCGTAAGGGGTATATAAGCCGGTTTTAAATCTATGTTTAGAAAAGTAGCTTCATTAGGAATAGTTAGCAAAAAATATTTTTCCCTTTTCGGACCTGTGTGTCTCTATATAAATAGAAAAAATACCCGGTAATGCGTAGGGGAATATTGGTAAAACACCTAATTACAGTAGGGAGGCCGCGCGGCGCGGCTTGTTTAATTTTAGGGGATAGGCGTTTCGACAAGACAAAGAAGTTTTATTGTTTCTTTGACTCTTTCCCTTTGTGAACTTTGACGTTTCCTACTGTCGATTCGAACTTGCTTATTACTAAAAGGATTACATATATCAAAGATACAAGTAACCAAGTTAGTTCTTAAAGCCAATAAGAATACATAATTTTTATAACTTTAGGCAATCTTAAATAGAGTTGGGATATAGGTTTTTTGTATCTAATTAATGTCCTTAAAAAGTTAGACCTGAATATCTTTATCTGTACCCACAAAAGGGGTAATCCTAAAAAAGCTTATCTTACTCTTCTAATAGTACACTAAGTTCCAAGCAAATTATTAAATATAACTGGGAAATCCCAGTAGCCTCAAGTTCGATAGCTTTTAGATTTTCTATAAAACTCATGGCGGACAGTATATAAGCTATGCCAGAGGAATATCAGTAATTTCTCAACCCTAACAAGCAAGGTCAAGGCCCATTTGAAGAAGAAGTCCGCTTTAGTACCAATTTACATATTCGTGTTCAAGAGGATGTAATGGATGTCCTCGAGTTATCAGTTATAGCAAGCGTTTTTATACTAAAGCTTTGTTCAAGTTTGCCTCCATTGGTAGTTTTTTCGTGCTTTTAGTATAGGTTTTAGTGGTTTACCGTTTAAGCATTCGCAGCGTATCCTTCTATTTATTAGGAAAGTCGTCTAATACAAAGCTTCAAAAAAGCATGAGAGTGCTCGGTAATCCTTTAGAACTTTATACTATCTGTAAATAAAACTTAGTCCAAAACATGTGTCCCACATCTTTTATATTCATCAGCAATTAGGAGAAATCACACAAAAAATCTTGTAAATTCTGAGTTTTAATCAATTCCTTTTCCTTCTATCGAGTATTATGATTCCGGAAAACGTTTCCTTATGCCTATATTAACAGAGCGTTTATTTTGGCAATAAAAAAACTAAAAATACTATATTATCGTATTTTACAGAGAGATATAATTCACTTAGGTGGAGCCTTTCACACTCTCTTATAACTCCTTGGATAGGTATGAGGCCTATTATGATATCTTTCTTATTTAATTAAAAAAGTTTACCGACATTATATATGGAATACCAAGGAGTCTCATACATAGGGTAAAGTTACTTCCGAAAGGGCCTCTTTCTCTACAGGTTAAATGGACTTAGTAATAAAAAGTAATATAAAAGAGGTAAGTCCGGCTAGACTCTATAATATCCGTTATGTGTTACACATAAGTTAAGTTGCCTTGCTCTGGCTGAGTTTTAATAACAACGATGTAAGAGAAAAGAAGTTAAGATGGGGGACTCCAATAAAGTAAAATTACTATTTACCTTCTTGATCTATCACAAATGTTCATATTATTTTTAGTGTGTAGGTATTTAGTTTCTAAATTCTGGATATACTTTTGACATAAAAACAGAATATTAGAAGGTCGAAAAATTCATATAGTTATGGAAGTATAAAAGTTCGAAGTTTAAGTATCATATATAATCAATGGTTATTTGAAGAAAAGGAATTTCATTGTCAATATTGTCCGTATCCATCGTTTTAAATTCTCCTAAATTATTAATATTATAATGCATTATAGTATTTAATAGTACATAGATACTTTATAGACACCCACTTTTATTTTATTGACTTTTGTAGCTTTCTTAAGAGCTTTCATACCTTGTTTCTTCATAGCTAAACACTCTTATTATGTTTATGTACCATACCTACTATATCTTCAGAAATAGAACCCTCTTTCAAGTCTTGCTCTTCCTGTAATACCCTTCTTAGCAGCTATACCTTTCCTTCTTTATTCACCTATTACCTCTGCTGTGTATTATCGATGAGGAAGATACTTACTTTTACCGATAATTTGTATACTATAGACAGTAATATACATAATTTCTAGCAATACGTACAATTCTCTTTTTTTTGATAAGTTGGATAAGTTGAGGCATTTGTTCCCTTATAGTTATAGGTTAGGCCCTCTTTTCTAGTTTCTATCCTAGATGCTTTTCCTCCACTATTTTTGGGCACTTCTTTGAGCGGGATTTCTTAGTCGTAATTTATCCCAACAGGCCTACTAGATTCTGCCTAGCTTTTTTAATCAGGACTTTAAAAACCAATAATTACCGCTTTGGAGTTGCAACGAGATGGAAATTCAACTAAACGTAAACCCATATGTCAAGATATAACCAGAAACGAAGTGACTCCTTAGTTAAATAAGTTTTGATAAAGAGTCAAACTTGTATCTAATAAAGGATCCCTCTTTCAAGTTAGACTATACATCGAATCCTAAAAATTAAGTGAAGTATACCGATGTCGAACAAAGTGTTAAGCAGCCTTCTACCCGTCTAAAACTTAAAGAACCTACTCTGGGTGGGACTTGAACCAACGGCATTATCCTATGTTCAAGGTGTGCTCTACCGCCTGATTCAAGACTTAACTTATAAAGTGGAACTAGAAAAACCCTTTGTCTTTTAAACGAATTCTATTCCTCGACTCGTTTAGAACCTGTGGACCTCTCTCGGAAAATGAAGGAAAACTCATAAGAAGTGCCCAAATACTATATATACATTACGAACCCTTCCTTTCTAAAAGGTTAAGGCTCTTATGAAACTGTCTAGCCTTAAAAACCCTATATATGAGAAGGAAAGATTAGGCGCATAAGTAAAGAGCCTGCTTACATAGGCTTAATAAATTGAAACTTTTATTTTAATTCTTTTTCTTATAGTAAAACTAACTTTCCTGTAAAAACCAATGTAAAAGCAGTAAGGGATTGGAAAGCTTTTAAACTAAGGTAAGCTTGCTTATAGGTATAGGATAAGACCCTCTCTTTACTTTATATCCTGTTTTTATAATATCTTAAATAACGGGAACCCCAGAATTATTAGAAGAAAAGGGCATTAGTTACTAGATTAGAAAACTCGAATATCGTTCCTATTTTGTTTTGGAATGAAACCCTTTACGTTAAGTATTCAGTCAGTCCTCGTTTGTTGAATTTAGCTATCTGAGTCTCTCTTTTTGTCAGAAAGGATTTGAGGTTCTATCTGTAAACTTTTACACGACTCATATTTTAATATCAAATACAACAAATGTTGTAGCCGAGTTGTTATAAATTACATAGCTTTGCTTCGATTCAAGGCCTCGGAAAGAGGCTTTTGTACTTGCTGTTATTCTATAGAAGTTTCCAAAATATCTTGGGATTGGTGGGTATAACTAGGGAACCCTTTTACATATCAGTTATAGAAAGTTTTTTTAGTGGGAGCTTGTTAGTTCTACGATTTATTAGATTAAAAAGCTACTGGCGAGAGAAGTCTTTAACTACACATTTGGTATCAGAAAATAATGTCTAAAATACTGCTTTTAAAAAGTAACAAAAGGAAGCCGCCTCCTATTTATGGTTTTCAAATACAGACTGAAAGAATAATAGTTTTAGATTTTACTATATAAGGCGATAGCGGAGCTCCCTTTTTGATAGGGTTCCGACCTATACTTCGTGTCTTTTACTTTTTCATTTGTTGAATAAGGCGCTATTTACAACTTCCCTTTATCTCATCCTCGTGGAAAACACTGTCTATAATTTGAACTGGGTCTTTAATACCAACTCCATTCGGTATGGCCGCACTTTAAAAAAGGGATGTACAATATTTTTTCATAAATTATCATTAATTAGGTTACTCCCTTGTACTAAGTTAATCTAGACCATATTTTGAGTAATCTTAACTGAGTATCTAAACTCTTGTAAAAAGGCATTCAGGATAGATTCAGGGTTGTTTGCTTTAATCTGTTTTAATTCGTTATCCTTTTTAAGTTTTTATTTAGGTTCTGGATAGTTAAGATTTTAGGGAATAGAAAGAAATCAAGCCAAATGAATTTGTATTTTTTAAGCCTGCCCATTGCTTTTTTTTGAGACTAGTAAAAATATTATTTAATATTAAAGAAGGACCTATAGAAGATACTTTCTTGGCTGAATTAGTATTCCTTTCATTAGTGACAACTAGGCAATAATATTAAGCAACCCGTTCTTGATTTAATTCTTGTTTTCGAACCCCTACATTCTTTAACATTTAGAGCATCCCAGGGCCCAACCTATACTGGAGAGTGAGCACCTATCCGAAAAAGATAGTCGTTCAATATATAAATAATATTTTCTTAGTCTTAATCATACTATAAAAGTAATTTATTTCATAAGTATAGATACTTACTAATAGGGCTTACTTAACTTATGAAGAGGCAGGCCTTTTTCATGTCATGTATTGGGGGGCTCCAGCGGGGTAATATTTAGATTTTCGGTATGTCAAGCAGCTGTATCGGATTCGCGAGTTTGTTCAATAAGAGACCCTTGTCTCTGGTGTTGGATGAAATCTAAAAGATTCTTTTCATTCAATGTATTTGAATTAATTTAGTTATATCAAGACTTTATAAAAGAGTAAATTAGCATAAATACTCTTTATGGCGGGTTCTTTCATCAGATAAGTATTTACGAAATAGTTAAATTGCCTGTTGTTACTTAAAGTATGCTGTTCTTTCGAAAAGCTACAGCTATGGATCTCCAAATTTAAAGCAGTAGAACGGAGATAACTTTGTATCCATAGAATTCTTATCAAAAGCTACTTAGTCTAACATGTAGGTAGAAGTTTCGTCTTTGTGATTTATGGATTTATGAATACAACTTTGAATTCGACAATAATAATTTAAAACATATTTTATTAAGAAATTACTATAATCTTTGATCTAGCTTAACCCCGCTACACCCTATCCGATTATTACCTACGAATAATTGAACTCTAGATTCCCCTTTGAAAACCAGGAGCACTTAAGTATTTATCCAGGCGGCACACAGAGGTTTCTGTACATACAATCCCGAGCTGCGGAACTTATACACCAATTTGCTATATACCCTGTAGGGAGTGGTATATCAGAGGGGAGGGCTAATGTTCCCTAATATCATTCAGGGGTATCTCAAGTATAGAACTAATAGAGCATCAAAAGCGTAAGTATCACCAAAACTATTTGTTATCAATAAGAATTTGCCTACCTTTAAATGAAGAATTACGTTTCCTTTTTGAAGCGAATCCTGGTAAATCCCCAAATTGACAATATCTAAAAGCTACGCCCATAGATACATTTATTATCTCTTGAAAAAACTATGCACGAGGGCCCCGTTATGAACACGATATAAATAAAACGAATTACTATTTTGATTTCTTAGTTAAAGTGTATCGAACAAATTCAAACCCGATTAAGCATTTGAAAGTCCGTATAATTTCCAATAGGGCAAACTTTCTACAATGCAAAGTCTTTGCCAAGAAACTTTCTTTAAATACTACTGGACGAGAGCTGAACTTTTTACACTTTTTGCTTTAGGGAAAAGCCCCTTATAATTAAATATGGAATCACTTAAACAAAAACTACCCAAGAAAACTCTTTTAAACCTTGTAGTACTAGGAAACTTTAAATTCAAAATACTTGAGATAAATAAAAGAGTCTATACAATTCCTTGAGTCAAGTTTGTGGAAAAATAGCATTCCAAATGAAATTTGTATTACCTTCGATCAATAGGCAATTTAGAACAGTCAACTTAGAATTCTTTTAGTTAGACCTTCCTAATGTTGATGAAGCAGAAGAGGTTTTACTAGCCCCTTTCCGGATAGAGTGTAACCGTAACTTAATAATTTTTGGGGTTTTACTTAGTTATCAGTGAATCAGATTACTTTTATGTAAATTGTTTATTCGTAACTCCTATTAAAAATCCCCTTTTTAAACTGAAGTCCCTTTTCCTCGAATCTTTAAGTTCCTACTAGAACAAATTTAGGATATCTATATCTTATTAATTCTTTAACGGATACTTTATCTAGGCTGTTTCCTATATTAATAAATAGTTCAATTAACTCTAATATACAAATCCCCATTTACCAACATGAGTATTTGCAAAGACTAAAGGCTACTAGAACCATACTGTCAAGCTAATAGAATCCTTTTTTTCTAAGACTATCCGTCTCCGAGCTCCTTGTTAGTTCTCTTTTTATAAAGCTTATGCCCTGGAATGTTAAAAAATGTAAGAGGATCCTAAGTTTTTTATAGCCTATATCTGGATTTCCAGGGTCCTGATACGCACGTTTTTAAAGGGGTAAGGAGGATATTGTTCCCTTATAAAAGCAAAAGTCTCAAAAAAAGTATCGATAAACGAAGTCATTTTGGCTAAGTTAAAAAGGGGGATTCGCATCAGGGCATTCCTTAGGCTGTAGGGCTAGCTATATATAGTATATAATAATTGAGGATTCTAGAGTGGTCCTGTGCAAGTATGTATAAGCTTGGGGGTACATTTGTGGTTTATGATTATGTATAAATTTCACTATCTAACATTTACGTAATTCGGAGTCTTTTAGCAAGATTGAGTCTTATGTTATCATGAGCTAATAAGATCTTTTCCGAAAGCTTTTATCAAAGGAGCCCTTGGAGTATTCTTAGGATTCTTGCTTGACTAAAGTTAACTAATAAAGTGATTAGTAACAGGATTGAACCGCGAGTCCTTCTTATCGACAATACAAGTGATAAGCCCTTTTGCAAGATGTAGGATTACCCACTTAAGTATTTTAGGGTTGTCCTGCCATAAAAAGTGGCCGGTTTCTTACGACTTGTTCCACCGCGCGAGTTCTTTTGGGAACCCTTCTTAAAAGTAAGGTTTATTAAAAACCAGAATTTCTTCTTTCCTTTCTTAGATTATTAAAAGAGAATCCCACTTTGGTTTAGCAATGTAATTAATTCCAAGATGCGAACTCTGAAAATAGAAAATGAATGAATAAGGATTTGATTACCCTTTAGTCTTGTAAGAAGCCTTTTTTGGCTCAGGATAAGAAAATAGAGATTTGTGCCATAAAACAACACGATTACAACCTGTGGCCGTGTCTAGTTTGAACAAAACTTTACCCACGTAATAGATCCACTGCCCCTCAACAGTTAAAGTTTTATTCATATCTTTCATTACGTAAAGCTAAGCCTTAATATTTGTAATCATCAATAAGCCGAGTTGAACCATTGGCATTCCTCTTTAAATTTCTGTGCTATATCACCCAGTCAATTTGTCCTGTTCGTCCAGATAAAAAACTATATCGCAATATAGGTCTTTTAGATATTTCTTTCTATCTAAGTGATTTTTTATTTTATTAATCAACTTTGTAATTAAGTAGTTGCTAAATTTTTTTCTTAATTGGTTTGCGAACTACTTATTAAAGCTATAACTATAAACTTAAGGATGCTGCAGGGCAGGGATACCTTAACTAAAATGCTAGCTTACACAGCAGTACCTCTACGATATATTTTGTCCCCTTAGCTTATAATAAAACTTTTTCTTTCTACTAATTTCTTAGAACTGTTTTTAGAGGGGTTTTTCTTTCAGTGGCCTTTTAGGAGATTCAACCAACATGGGGTTGGAACAGATGGAATGCATTAATAAGACAGGAGAAGCTTACGTTATATTATTGAAACTGACTACTTCTAAACACCTATTTATTATAGAGATTCTCCCATTTCCAAAGGACAATACCTGGAATCCCTCTTACAAGAAGAGACCTTTTAGAGCGAGTAATTATGGGAGGCAGCGCATACCTGTTCAATAGAGTTGAGATTCGCTTTGATTTAACTAGATTTGAGAACCTGCAATTTGAAGTGCTTTCCCCTATCTCTAAGCAAGTTAATCTAATTTATTTGTAAGTCTTTCTCATTTAAGTTAAAAGGGAGTTGCTTTCTTTATGTCATGTTTGTTTTAGGGTCCCAAAGTACAAAAGAAGTAATTCTAAAACAAAGTAAAGGTTCCGGCTATTTCCTAATGAAGGTAAATAATTAGAATATATGAAATTGAACGCTAAATAGGTAAAATGTACAAACACATTACATTACAAGGTACCTAAACTGTAGAAAAAAGCTATTCTGGATAAAAACCTTGGCATTGGTTTGTTTTTTTCTGTATTGCTTACTTATTTTTCAGGTAGTCCTAATAGATCTGGAATATCAAAAAAGTAACTTCTGTTTCGGGTTTAAATTAAAAGCCTTTTAGAAAAGTTTATAGGGATTCTTCTTTTCTCGTTTTTAAGCCTTAAGAAAGTAGGTCTTTTTAAGATTAAGAGTATAAAAGCAAGTAAGAGTAAGCAGTTGTTGGTGGTCTTGTAGTGTAAGGTGTTCTATCTACAACACTAGATAACATTAACCTTCCTCCGTTATACTACGGTTTGTATCCTCGCTATATGATAAGAACAAAGAGCAAGAGGAAATACCCAATCCTAGAACATCTAATAGAACTCAAAATATACCTATTAAGACTGTACTAACTAATGTAATCTAAGTAATATAACTCCTTACAAGAATACAATAGGCAGGATAGCTACAATAAGGACAGGTTACACACAGTAAGCTAATAGCTACAGGTAATAAGACATGGAGGACCCACAAGAGGATGTATATCCCTTAGCAACAATACCAACAATATCTATTACATTACTCTAATACATATAATTAATAAAAATAACTAAGATATAGTAAGATATAGTAAGGTGGGCTTTTTTTACAAATAGGGAAGTTCCCCTCTTCTTTTAGTTAGGGCGCTCAAACGGGTATTTTTAGGTATTTAGGAAATGAAAATAGATATATAGGTTTGGGGTTTATCTTAGATATCGCAAGGGTAAGGTTTCTAGTATAAAAGAAATTGTATAAAAGTTTTCAATCTATTAAATAAAAATATTAATCCGGTTATTTACTTATGCCTACGTTCTACTCGATATAGAGGAATTTCCAGACAAGGGCAGTTTCGGAAAAAAGGTAAATAATAAAAAAATATCTGTTTTATTGATTCTAAAGGCTTTTGGTATACAAACAGTTTACTGGGCAGACCAATTCGTGTTTTAGGGCACGTAAATGATCCTACAATTGTTTCTGATATTGTTGTAATATCTATAGTTTATGCCTGAATTTCTTAGTTAAAGCAGCTATGTAGCTATTAAGAAAGTTAAGTCATTTCATACCTTTGTTCTCTTGTTTCCAATTCCTAGAGCAGCCTTATAATAAGAACTCGAATCTAACTAAGCAAGCAAAGGGATTTAGAAAAAGCGTAGGAGATATGTAAAAAGTTCTAAATCTCGGCTACTCCTATGTATTTCCTATTTCAGGGTTATGTTATAGTTTAAAGTCTAAATAGGCCTAAAGGAGGGGGATTGAAATGCAAAATTTTGGGTTTCTTATTCTTATAAGGTAATAAAGGACTTACTCTTATACTTATAAGGTTTCCCTCCTCTTTAATGATAAGAACAAGCAAGGCAATATTCTTAAAAGTACTCCAAAAACTTTCTAAGTCTTTAGTAATATTGTTCTTAACAAGATGGAATTGATTTATTTAATCTAATTTGATAAAAGAGCCTCTAATTAAGGGCATAAAACTCCTGAATTTTTAGTTATTAGGCTTCAAAATACTATAGATATAAGTTATATCTTCTCAACTTTTGATTACTAGAACTTTGAACTCTGAAACGTTAGGATTAAAGGGGAATAGCTCTTTTAAAGGCTCATCTGGTTAAACGAAAAAACTTTATGCGGTTCGAATAATCTATTGCCTGGTTTAAGAATTCTCTTCTAAGGGCTTTGTAATAAAAGAATAAAGATTAAGTTATAAGATTTCCACTTTTATTTATGTTTATGTTAGAAGGAATTCCTGTGCTTTGCAGTCTCTTGTTCGAGCTATTCTTGTCGATTCTTAGGTCTTTTTTAAAGACATCATAAAAACAAACTCCTAGATATAGAGAAATAAAGGGATCGTCAGTGTTTAAATGAAATGGGGTCAACCCGGAATCTCTACTGTTATTTTTCTAACTAAAAGTATGGGGAATCCACTTTTTATAGCTAGCGGTACTCGTAAGTTCTATAAAAAAGTGATATAAAAGTATTACCAATAGACCAATAAGGTGTCCTTACCCTTCGATATACCAGATTCTGGAAACTCAGATAGTATAGAATTCATGGTTAACACACTCGTTTTTTAGAAAGTTGTAATGTTTTGGTAGAGGTAAAGCACTTCAGAAATCCTATCGTCCAGCAGGACTTTAACCAATGATATTTGTATCCAAAAACATTAATAAGTCAGCTCAGAGCTAAAAAAAGTACTTAGGGGGCTAGTAAAAGAATCAGAAATTAATAAGTTTCCACACTTCTCGTCATAATCATAAAATAAGGAACCATTCTGACTCTCCACAATAAGCGCAATCGGTACAAAGACATTTTTACGATAGGGGCTAGCCTACTTAGCATATGGGGTTCCTAAGGGCTTCGCAGCCAAGATTATTTCATGAGTAATAAATTCAAAAGGGTAATTTGAACATGGAGGTCCTTATTAAATGTAGTCTAAAATGACTAGATTTATTAGAGGTATTCCTAGTAGAAGGGCAGGAAGTCTTGTTATATTTATAGCGTTATGTAATTATAGAACAAGTTCTAGTATCTTTATAGGATCTCGAGTACCTTTATTGGGTTTTTATATGAAGTAAGCCCCATTTTGACTATTAATTTCCTTTTATGGTAAAGATTTTAACAATAGGGGTGTTGACCACTCTATGTACCCCCTAAAATTTTAGTGATATAGAAACTCTTCGGTAACTTCAGTTTTAATATGGGTATAATATTAGGGGGTGACTTATATATAAGGGGTTGGGCTAGAAAAAGAGTGCCAAACTTGCGAGGCTTTTGTATAACAAAAGGAAATTTTTAACTTATAGCTGGTAAGCGACTTTTCTAAGTTCAAGTGCTGTTCGGCGAGGTTTCTTAAAGTAGACTTTATTTGTAATCTCTTTATATTAGTTTGTATTAAAGAATCCTTTAAAAACGCTGTTAGGTCTAGCTTTTTGTGATTTAAAGATAAGCCTGTTACTTCCATTGAGTATATATTTTCCCTACTTTCAGTAAAAAGGAGTTCCTTGATACTTAACTAAGTAAGAAAAAGACTCATAAAAAGTTCCGAGATCCTTAAGAAAGGTTCCCAGGCGAAGCATCTAACAACAATAATATAGAAAAAGATCTAAGTTTACGACAAGGGGTGGTGCTTACCTCATTTCTAATACTTAATAGTTGTAGTAATAGCTATCTTCACTAGCTACGCAATGAAACGAACTCCTCATAAACACTGCACCTAATTTAGGAACTATAGTATTTACTATTTTTTACCACAGTTTTAGCCTACTCGAGGCTTGAACCAAAAATGCTTTTTAACTCACTCGATTAAAGAGACTAGTATACTTCTTCTAACTGCACGTATCTTTATTAGTCAGCTATCTTTTCATTTCGTAATAATTTAATAGCATTTCTCCCACCCTCCAAGCACAGCAGTCTAGTTAAAGAATCTCTTAGTATTAAACAACATACAGAGGGAGTCTTTTTTAGATATACACACATGATCCACCTCAAGGATATGGGAGAGTTGTACTACGTAAAGCATTGAAATACCGGTGCCCACAGGTTCAAGCTCTCTTAGTTATTCCTTAGCTATGAACTTTCTTTGTACGCTAGTTCTAAAGTTCGTTTATCTTCTATCTTCCCAAAAGCTAGTAAAAGAGCCTTAGTCTGCTTCGCCACCAGTCTAAGTCTTGAAAAACAGAGTACTTAAGTTCCTAGAATCCCTCATCTCAGTGTAACAACGAATCTCTAAGAGACCGCTACAAGTAGTCTCTTTCAAAGTCCTTTGTTCGTAATATTCCCAGGTGTAGTACAGAATAGTAAATCTTCTTAACAAATAACGGATGCTTTTCGAAAATAGGTATCCTCAGTCTCGTAGTTAAAAGCGCGCCCACGTAAGCAAACTAGCCACTTGCTTGCTTTATTAAATATAATAATCGTGCGCTAATGTGTAAGTTTCTAAATAGTTCTAAAGCTCCAAAGCCTTATCAGAAAGAACTGTGTGCATCCATGTTTATGAGATGCCGCCTAATTAGCTCAAATCCTTTCAGTTCCTTTCGAAGAAAGCCTCCCTCTTAAACACTGAACAAAAGCTAACTCTCTCTATTTCTGCCTAGTAGGTATAGGCACTTTGTGGACGTGGTTTGATTATTCTGTTCCTTGTAGTTAGATATTCCTGTGAGTACTTTTTTACTTAAAATCCTTAATACCTTAATAACTTTGAGATTACTTTGATACGAATTTCTAAGAAAAAGACTCGATGAAATGAAGTGTTACCATTTACTTTCTTTTTTACTGAAAACCCAGGACTCTCTTTAGCCTTGTAACTTACTTCGTTTTCTGTATTTTGATAACCATCTTCTTATTTCTGACTTTATTTACAGCTAGATTCCCTCTTTGTAGCCTACTAAAAAACTTTCTTACACAACCCGCTCTCTTAGTTGTACTCTTACTCATGGTTAGAATCTGTATCTGGATAGCCTTCCTAGTCTTCCTTATTAGAGCCTATTATACCTCTTAGAAGTTATCCGTAGTAAGTTACAGTATTGTATTACTCTTGATTAGTTAGTAGATATAGATATTAGTAATTGGTATGTATATGTAATAAAAAGTAGCATTAGGTATATATTATAAGGCGCGAAGCCCTCTTGTTCTTTAGTTGTTACTGATACAGAGAGGCGAGCTTGCTTGGAGTCTACAGAGGGTTAATGTTCCCAACTTGATAACTTGTCTGAGGAAGGGTTGTGCAAGTAGTATATATGATAGAACATAGATACCCATATACCCAACAACTTCTTCTTCCTCATATTCCTAACTTCCTTAATCCGAGAGTCAACAGGATTCTGAAACTTGAATTCCTTACTCTAAAGCTGAAACCCATACTTCTATACTTCTTAAACAGATCCCGAGTAACAAACCTAAG
This sequence comes from Pelargonium citronellum, assembly GCA_036897665.1. NCBI lineage: Eukaryota > Viridiplantae > Streptophyta > Magnoliopsida > Geraniales > Geraniaceae > Pelargonium > Pelargonium citronellum. The sequence goes on from JAYMSZ010000086.1 coordinate 25,195, forward strand.
GGTCTGCCTTTACTTTATATACTACAGAGATACTAAGAAAATACAGTCAATAATTCCTATCCCATACCTATAATAGAAGTGACATTATACAATAAGACATAGGTTCTAATCGCATAACACCTATGACTGAGAAAGATATCTCTCTAGTAAGAAACCCCTACTAAGTTTTACACTTTATAAAGCCCTCAAAAGGGACTCCTATTAAACTAATAACATGGAATGAAATCCTAGTAACTAGACAGGGTCTATTCTTTGTCTTACTGTGTAGCTTATACTTCTTATACTGAAATTCCTTGTAACTCATAAGTTTGATTAAAACCCTTTATATAACTTTCTTGCTGAATAATGGGTTGACAGTAACTCCCCTTTTCTTATTTAATACGCCTTCTTTCTTTTAGTAGCTACAGAACAAGTAAGGGCGAGCTTCAGCTTGGACAACAAAAGAACAAGTAATTCAACTAGCCCAAGCACCAAGAGAAGGAACAACATGTACAAGGTTCAAGACCGGTCTTACATAGTAGAAAAAGGAATACTTGACTTAAGAATGTCATGACTTACAACAAGATAAATCTTGCCTGAAACAAGTCTTAGTATTTATGTCTGATTAGCGAGTTTCTTACTGATTCTGGTCTCATTGCTTTTCTTACCTAACAATCACGTCGTTAAGAAAAGAGCAGTATGCTTTAGTTCTATAAAATTTAACCTGACATCATAATGGAGAAATTTTGGGTTAAAAGGCATACAAGGAGATGTTGGGTCGAGCCTATACTATCCGCTAAGGTTTAATCTAATACGAGGTACTTGCGAATCAAATGCTTTAAAATAATACTAGAGGTTTTACAATAAGGGATCCGTATCATGTGACCCCTCGGTAAGGTTGCATACTACAAAGTAAATATTATTAGCATTTCGGTCATCTAGATAGTTATACGCATAAATTAAAGGAGTAGTCTATTATCGTTACACAAGACTCAGGTTCTATTTGGATTTCTCTCTGAAATAACTGAATACTGCTGGGAGTCCCTCCTTGTAAAGTCTTAAAAAGAGATGCTTCCATATAATTCTTATGTTGTTAGCAAGTTTTATAAAAAGTTATTTCGGCCTAGTTTACTGTAAAGTTCGTGGGAATCTTAATTCATATATATAGTCCACGTATGTGCAATCACCTCACAAAAAGCGGTACCGAGAGGATAATATAAGTATACTTTAGTCAATACTATATCTAGAAAAAGGAGCTGTAGGTTCCCTAAGTATAGAATGTGAAACTACTAATGTTCTTGTATTTACGTACAAACTTCTTATTACAGCAAATTTGCAAATATCCGCTATTTTATGCTTCGGTTTTAGGAAGTTTTTTATTACCTATTATTCTCCCGTCAAGTTATGTTGAGTTTTATGGATATCGGATACATATCAGGTTCTATCTACTAAAACATGTTCTTTTGTGCTTCCGAATGTGGATATACCTTTGATCAGTTTTTATACAAGATGTAGCAACAAAATCTGAATGTTCTCATGTTATTTTTTACTATAATTGTTAAGTAACATGGTGAGACAGGAATAAAAGCAAATGACGAGATGGAGATATTGAACCGGGTAATAGTAATACTAGCATCATGCGGAAACTAAACTTGAGGTATAAACAAGATAATCTGAAAAAGTAAACCAAGTGGTTTGAACCGTATTTTGTTTATGTAATTTTATTCTTTCCAAAAACCTTATAAGCAAGCCTATACCCAAATCATAAGTAAGAATTTTTAATTATTAATTGGTATTTTGTATTTTATCGAAAGGTTAAAATATTAAGCATGCTTTATAATAAGGAAAAAGAGGATAAGGTCCATTTTCATTCAGATAACTGATCCATATGCATTATATTCTATGGTATCTAGATTATAGATTTAATAAATAAACGGGTTTACTCTATACTATATTAAGTAGTTTTACCAAAAAGTAAAATACCGCGTAATTCCTAGTAATTTAGTATTGTAGAAGTGATTGCATTATAAACAAATTCTGTCTTAATCTAGCTATTTTAAATCTTATAGAGTTACTTTCACGGAGTGACTAGTTTCTCTAAAAAAACCTAGTTTTAATAAGGGGCTCTTAAGTAGTAGATAGTTTTATGAGAAATAGGTATAGGTACGGTATATTACTAACGACTTTTTAACAACGCTATACGCGGGGGTTGATACGATCGCCTGCAGCTTCGTTTAATATGAATGTACGTAACTAAATTATTATAAGCTCCCTATATAGAAAGGCTGATCAATTAATTTCGGATTTCCGTGGAAAGTATAATACCTTATAAGAAAAAGACCTCAGTGTCCCGGATATGCTAATATGCTAGGCGGAGATTTGACCCCTTAATACTTCTGCAATAGCACGAAAACCAAGACTGGTAGAATTAGACTTTTAGGAAAAACATGCTTTCTTTAGTCCACCTACGATTACTTTATTGTTATATTATAGCTCTTATATCCAAATTTAATATATGTAACAACTAAGTAAGTAAAACTATACTATTAAAACAAATATTATTTCTATAGTCATGAAATACCGTTCCAAGGAATTTTTTAACAAGACAACGAATCTTTATTGCCTCGACTACTTTGAAATCTTTTCACGCCCAAACTATACGGAAAGGGGTGTTCCACTCACTTATTAATCAAGGATTGGCTTCGGGCTTTTCTTTAGTGCCAAAAGTGTAATTTAACTAATAACGTACCCCCAAAAATTGGAGTTTTACTAGATTCAATAAAAATGGATAAAATTTCTTTACAGATAGTATCTCTTCTGGAGGAGTCTCTTCGTTTGCTCTAAATGTACTCTACGAGGGCCTGCTTATAGCTTGTATATTAGAGGTCTCTTATTATGGGTGCATTACCCCTCTATACTATATATAAATGGCAAAAAAGTAGAAGATAACTTACGAGTTATCCATATACCCTGTACATGATAGAAGGATTGCCTAGAGTTTAAGTATTTGGTTTTTAGTCATTGTTTGGTAGATGCGGGACATGGAATATGGGTTATTAAATAAGGTTTTTTCTGTCCTTCATTGACTGGAAGCTCCTTAAAAAATCTTAAAATGGATAGCAAATAATATATAAGGCATTCATAACTGTTTTGCGGTTTAAGCAATCCAAATTAAGGAAATTCTTATTTATTTTAAAGGGTACCTTGGCAGTTAACCCCTTTAAGTATCCGAAAAAGGAATGTAAATAATATTATAGAATCAAATAAATAATTCCAGTAAAGCTGCATAAAGAAGAATAATTATATAGAGCGCTTTTGACATGACGGGTCCTTTTTAACATTATTAAAACAGCACAAGTGTCTAATAGAATTGGGGTCCACAAAGTCTGCAATATGAGATTCTTTTTGTAAAAAACCAAATAAAAGGAAAATTTTATTAGCAGGAAACGAGTCATCTTGAGGAATCTAAGAGAGTTGTGCTCGAATATTTTGTGACATAAATAACAAGGTTTAAGGTTTCGTGGAATCTGGTAGTTTCCTGGTTAGTGTTTTGGTTTTAAAGTAGTAATACGTAAATTCTAAATAATGGAACATAGGTCCACAGGGAATTCTAAGCAACTCTCACTGTACAAAGAACTGGTTCTTGGTATCAAATTCGCTGGCATTGGGTTATTTCCTAAAAGAAGAAAAAAGTCTTCGATCTAACTTCGGATAGCACAAAACCTTTAGATTAAACCAGAGCTTGCTTTACTACTAAAGATCTAGATACGGGTAGAATTTATTACTGGCAAATGTCAGAGGTTCCTTAGTTTGTTGGGGACCTTTTTTTGAATTAAGTACTTTGTACCCTAGCGGCAATGCATAAGGCCCCTAAAAACTAAAACTTAGCAAGACTTAAATATGACATCCTACTAAACTAGCGCCATAACCCCTATAATTGAAGAATGCAAGAAGTGCCTTTTTCTTAATGCTTAATTTTTAAGGTTTGGATACCAAGCAAGATAAAGGGAATAAGAATAGCCGCAAAATTTATTTGCATAACGAGTCCTTTAAAGAGGGCAGCTTCCTAAATAACAAAGACGAAAACCTCTTCTCAGAAAGTAAAAGTATATGCTTGATTATATAGTATTACATTTGTATTTGAAAAAAGGAGTAATATACTCAGGATAACACCCCAAATCCTTGCAGTCTTTTCCCTATTACTTCTCGTCAGGATCCTAAGAGAATCTTGGTAAAGCAATTTGATACTATAATTTTTTTGAGAGAGCCACTCCTTTTTCGGATAAGATAACATTATAAAAAGCAGTCTTTAAGGCAGGCGGCTCCCATAGTAAGCAATTCAATTTCATACTTAGAGGTCTTAATTTCTAAATTAAAAAGGTCCCTCATATTGCAAACAAGAGTTGACTTCTTTTTAATGTGGATTGCTCTCTCAAAAAAATTGTAATTAATGAATTGGAGAGTGTATTCTAAACAAGCGATAACCAGATTCGTTGTAACATATTGCAGTTTTGTATGTTGATAAAGTTAAGAGTTCCATAACATAGCTCTTGAAAAGTCAATATAAACTGTTATAAAGTAAACTGGAATTTTAAAGTGCTAATTATTTATAAGGGTTTGAAGTCTATTTTTATTTCTAAAAGAATTCTGTTATTTATTAATTTACAAGTACTTACAAGTATAGCGTGTGTAGTACAACAATATAAGTTAAGGATTACTATTATTTTGCGGTCAAAGGCTTCGTTGCACGACTCTTTTAATCTTATATATCCTGACGGTAATGTCGAAAAAAACACCCAATAAACTCAATAAACTAAAGTCATACTATAATTAATTCATGCTTTTTTGACTTTGAGAGGAATACAAGTAAGTGATAACATACTAAATAAAAACTTATAGATAATGAGAGTTCAAAAACAACTCAAGATTTTCTTTTATTCTAGCTCTAGTAGTGATACATAATTTTGTAATTTAGTACTCAATATTAAAAGGGGTCCCTTTTAGCTATACGGGAAAAAGGACCTATAATATTAAAGTAACGGAACTTTCTTACTCACTAAGAATTAGAGAGAGATCAAATAAATTATGGAAGATTAAAAACCGGTTTATTTACTCATTTTACTCATAGGGCGGGTCTTGAATTTAAGATTTTACCCCTGTAAGTCGTTATCAAACCAATAAACGGCTTTTGCATAGAACAAGCCTATTTTCTGTGGGGCTTCACAAATATAAAACACTATAAACTATTCAGAGCAATGTTCTATAAAATATATTTAAGTTAAGTAGTGCACAAGGTTTCAGGATTTGAACCACTCACCTAAGTATTTTCAGTCCTTTACTCTAACCAACCGAGCTATAACGTATATAGATATAGGAGCGGAATTCCCAGAAAAGTCTTCCCCTTTTTAGCTTAAAAGCAAAGCGGCGCAAAAGAGTGGAAATAAGCGTATACTATCTTACGTATTGATCTAAAATGGATCTTGTACCTTTAATTTATAGTAATAGAGTCACCTAAAAAGAAAAAGAAATTGTTCAAAAAAGGAACTCAGATTAGGCAGTAACTTCTAAATTCTAAGGGTGCATAAAAATAAACAGGAATAGGGATTATAAACTCTAAGTTAATTGATTACTATCCTTGCTGGTTGTCTGCTTTACCCAACTTTATTGAGCTATATGACATATCTATTGTCTTGTTTCATTAATTGGAATCACTTACATAAACAAGAAATGAGAAATAAAGATATTCCAGAGTCTAAAGTAAGAAATTTAGTCAGCCGTTGGAGGACCTTTGATGCACTTCTTACTTCTGGGGTTAAAGTGCCGTCCAATTTAGAAAGGTGAAGGTTCAAATAGCACAATAAAAAAACACGAAAAAGATAAGGAACCAAATCATTTGTGTAAGTATGTGAAAGTATCGAGTTGAGGCATCTTCTGGATTCTTATGTCGCATTGCTTAGAAGTATGTTCTCTATTCTAA
>JAYMSZ010000087.1:0-31095 GCA_036897665.1 Pelargonium citronellum
AGGCCCCACTCTCCCGCCGCCGACGTTCGCCGCCTCCGGTCGCCGGAAAACTCGCCGGAAAATCTCATCTTCTCCAGATCTGTTCGTCGGATTATTTTGAATCCCTTTTCTGAATCAGTTCTGCCTACAACTACTCTGATAACTGGTTTTGTCTATCCCTAGTCTATTTTACAAATTATTCGCTTTTGATTGTTACTAGTTACAATACTATTTGCTAGCTTTGGATATTATTAAAATTTGTAATGTCTGAAGTTAGTTCAGTTACTTCTCCTGTTGGGGCATCTCAATCTTTCTCTATTATGGGTGCCCACTCTATCACCACAGAAAAATTAGTAGGGTCGGCTAATTATTTGTCTTGGGCATCTTCGGTCAAAATGTGGTTTAAAGGACAGGGACAAGTGGACCATCTTACCAAGAAAGTTACTGATATAGCAGAGGCAGAACGACCTAAATGGGAGCAGACTGATGCACAATTATGCAACCTCTTGTGGCAGTCTATTGATCCGTCAATTCTGCAAATCTTTCGCCCTTTTGAAACATGTTACGATGTTTGGAAAGAGGCTTCAGAGTGCTACACTAACGACATCCAGAGGTTGTACACTGTGGTGACTAGTATCAAAAACTTGAAGCAAGAGGGATCAATGGAATCTTATTTGGGGCAAGTGCATGCACTCATGCAGGAGTTTGAGGCCCTTATGCCATTTCCGTCTACTTCGACTGATCACACTGCCCAACATGAGAAGTTTTTCATGGTTGCTGCACTTTCCGGGCTCAAACCGGAATTTGAACCAGCTCGTCATCAGATATTGACAGGTTCTACGAATCCTACCATGAAAGACACTTTCAAGCGCCTGCTGAATACAACCGGGACTCAGACTACCTCTATATCCGCAAATCTTGCACCATCAGTTTTTGCGACTGGAGGAGGAAAAGGATATACTAGTACTCGCCCATGTTGCACCTTTTGCAAACGGTTGGGGCATGTTGAAGAAAAATGTTGGAAGAAACATGGGCGCCCTGCAATACTGCCCCCTCCTCGCTCGAATGTGCATGCTTTTGGACCCACTATCACTGAGTCTGTTCCGTCTACTCAGTTGGTATCCATGTCACCAGTTGATTATGATGCATTTATGAAGTTTCAATCGACTCAACAACGTTCTTCGGGTAGTCCTTCTGCTTGTGTTATCCAAGGTCATTCTCCTCAACCATGGATAGTTGATTATGGGGCAACGGATCATTTGTGTGGTAACAAAGATCATTTCTCATCACTTACATATTCTGATGCTTTACCTAATATTACTGTTGCTGATGGTACTAACACTGCAGTCATGGGTATAGGACAAGCCAAACCCCTTCCCTCTTTAACTTTAGATTCTGTTCTATTTGTGCCCAAAAGTCCTTTCAATTTATTATCTGTTAGTCGACTCACCAAAACCCTTTCTTGCTCTATAACATTCACACCAACTAATGTTGTTTTGCAGGATCTGGGTACAGGACGGATGATTGGCGAAGGACGTGAGTCACAAGGGCATTATTATCTTGGTGCATGTCGGTCTCCAGTTTCTGCCAGTACCATCTCCCCAGAATATTTACATCATCTTTTCGGTCATCCATCTATTTCCAAGCTACGGAAGCTAGTTCCTGGTTTGTCGTCCTTGTCTTCTTTAGATTGTGAGTCTTGTCAACGTGGTAAACATACACGTAGTTCATTTCCTCGTAGAGTCAATAATCGAGCTGAGTCTCCTTTTTCTTTAGTTCACACTGATGTTTGGGGTCCAAGCCGGGTTAGTTCTACTTTGGGGTTTCATTATTTTGTAACTTTCATTGATGACTATTCTCGTTGTACTTGGATTTTTTTAATGAAACAACGTTCTGAATTATTTACAATTTTTCAGAATTTTTGCGCTGAAATAAAAACTCAGTTTGGTACTTCTATTCGTGCTCTACGTAGTGATAATGCTCTTGAATATTTTTCTGGTCCATTTACTGATTTTATGGCTAGTAATGGCATGTTCCATCAATCTTCTTGCCCTCGAACCCCTCAACAAAATGGGGTAGCAGAACGGAAAAATCGTCACTTAATTGAGACTGCAAGAACTTTGATGATACATGCCCATCTTCCTCTTAAATTTTGGGCGGATTGTGTTCTCGTTGCGTGTTATCTTATCAATCGCATGCCTTCGTCTATTTTGCATGATCAAATTCCTCATTCTGTTTTGTTTCCCAACCAATTGCTTTATTCTCTTCCTCTTCGCCCTCTTGGTTGTGTATGTTTTGTTCACTGTTTAAATCCAGGACTAGACAAGTTGGCTCCCAAAGCACTTAAGTGCATTTTTCTTGGTTATTCTCGTCTTCAAAAGGGATATAAATGTTTTTCTCCTGAATTGAACCGGTATTTTATGTCTGCTGATGTTACTTTCTTTGAAAATCAATTCTTTTTCACGGACACTCCGTCTGAGTCTTCTACTCTTGATCAGGTCTTACCACTTCCTTGTTTTCCTCTTTCTATTCCTCAGGATCCGCCATCTCAGCCATCCGCGGATCCTCCTCTGTTCACATATCATCGTCGCCCTCGTCATGCAGCAGATACTCCCGTTGTCACTAGTTTACCCATCGACGTTCCAAGTGACTCACTTCCTTCATCAAGCAATCCACCTGCCCCGGTCCCGCAAACCAATAATCTTCCCATAGCCCACCGTAAAGGTACACGTTCTACTATTAACCCTCATCCTATTTATCGTTTTGTCAATTATGACCGCTTATCTCCTTCCTATTATGCTTTTATTGCTACCTTTGCCTCTGTTCCTATTCCTAAGACTGCAGGGGAAGCACTATCGCATCCGGGTTGGCGTCAGGCGATGGTTGATGAAATGGCTGCGTTACACTCGAATGGTACGTGGGAAATTGTTTCCTTGCCTCCAGGAAAAACTACTGTTGGTTGTCGATGGATCTTTACTCCTAAAGTTGGTCCCGATGGAAAACTTGATCGTCTCAAGGCCCGTCTTGTGGCGAAGGGGTACACACAAATCTTTGGGTTGGATTATGGTGATACATTCTCTCCTGTTGCTAAGATGGCTAGTGTTCGTCTCCTTTTATCTATGGCAACCATGAGCAATTGGTCTCTTCACCAACTCGATATCAAGAATGCTTTTCTTCATGGAGACTTACAGGAGGAAGTGTATATGGAGCAACCACCTGGGTTTGTTGCTCAGGGGGAGTCTGGACTAGTTTGTAAACTACGTAAGTCTCTATATGGTCTTAAACAGTCTCCCAGAGCTTGGTTTGGTCGATTCAGCAATGTGGTTCAGACATTCGGCATGATACGGAGTGAAGCAGATCATTCTGTCTTCTACCGTCACTCATCATCACAGCAGTGCATCTACTTGGTGGTCTATGTCGATGATATCGTTATTACTGGGAGTGATAATATCGGAATTCAACAGTTGAAAGATCATTTATTCAAACACTTTCAAACCAAAGATTTGGGAAAACTTCGATATTTCTTGGGAATTGAGGTAGCACAGTCTCAGGGTGCAGTTTCAATATCTCAACGGAAATATGCTTTGGATATTCTTGAAGAAGTTGGCTTGTTAGATGCCAAACCAGTTGACACGCCAATGGATCCAAATGTGAAACTTCTACCAGGACAGGGGGAGCCACTAGCAGACCAAGGAAAGTATCGAAGATTAGTGGGTCGGCTTAACTATCTCACAGTAACTCGACCTGATATCTCATTCGCTGTGAGTGTAGTAAGTCAATTCTTAAACTCCCCATGTGATGCCCATTGGGAAGCTGCACTTCGAATCTTGAAATACATCAAAAAGGCACCTGGAAGAGGATTGCTCTATGAAAATAGGGGACATACAGAGATGAACTGCTATTCCGATGCAGATTGGGCAGGATGTCCTTCTGATCGGAGATCAACCTCGGGGTATTGTCTCTTATTCGGAGGTAATCTGGTCTCATGGAAAAGTAAGAAACAAAATGTGGTGTCAAGATCCAGTGCGGAAGCAGAGTATCGAGCGATGGCTAATGCCACATGTGAGCTCATATGGTTCAAGCAACTTCTAGAAGAACTGAAGTTTTGCAGGATAACTCCGATGAAACTCATATGCGATAATCAAGCTGCTCTACACATTGCCTCCAATCCCGTATTTCATGAAAGGACCAAACACATTGAGATAGATTGTCACTTTGTGAGGGAAAAACTGGTCGAAGGAGTCATTACTACTGAATTCGTCAACTCAAGCGATCAACTAGCAGATGTCTTCACAAAGTCACTTCGTGGTCCTCGGATTGAATACATTTGTAACAAGCTCGGTGCATACGATATGTACGCTCCAGCTTGAGGGGGAGTGTTGAAATCCTTATCACTTAGGAGATAGATTTGTTTCAAAACTCTAAAACCTCTTACTTCTAGGTTTAGGTCTCTATCCTATGTATCATATAATTGGGCATTGCCCTCTGTGAATATAGAATACACATATTCTCTGATTTCACAATCTTCAAGTCTTCCAAGATAATTTTTGACCACAACAGTTCACATATACCCTGAGCCATATCATGTATTTTCACATGAGTTTATTTGTTTGTTAAATTTCTAATCATTAGCAGCACATATCATGCATTTTCATATGTTTTATGTTTTTTTTTTCTGTTATTGTCAGGTGGTTATACTTTACAAATTAGCTTCTCTGTTAATTTTTTCTATATGATGTTTTGAGTTAACAGATAAAAGCTGTCCTTGACATGGCAACAAAGGTCAAGCGCATTGTTCTTTTATCAGGGACGCCATCTTTGTCCAGGTTGTAGCAGTGGTCAATATATCTAAATATCTGCTTTGTATTTCATTTCTGTATTATTACTACTTACTAGAATGAATAATGTTATTTATTTTCCTTTTGTAGCATTATTTTCCTTTGAAGGCATTCTAATATGTTATTTGAATATTTTCCTAGGTGATGATAGGCCTTTTGACATCTTTCATCAGATAAATATGTTATGGCAAGTTTTCTTTACTCCAGCTATACGTATTTTACTTTCAGCTGGTTTCGTTCTCAGTTTTTTCGGACCACTCAAGATTGCCTCTGTTAAATAGGCCTGGTTTGCTGGGAAAGACTAAGTATGAGTTTGCTAAAACTTACTGTGATGTCAAGTCTCGGATTTGTCAAGGGAAAGTTTTCCAGGTATGATTTGCATTAATGTTGAAAAGGCACTCTGGCCTCTCATATGAGATATGAATGTTTATTGTGCTGCCTTGTATTGAGTTAACACACAATTAGACACACCGTGTTCCACTAACAAGTAACAACCTTGTTGTTTTAGTGTATATGGAAAAAAAAATGTTAATAAATTTCCTTTTGATGATATAATTGAAAGAGACCTGTGTACTGCATGGGTGTATAATATATATTTAAATATTCCTATCTATGAAAATGACTAAAGTCCTCTGCTCCACATCTTGATGTTCTACCTTGCATTTGGGCAGGGGGAGGTCTTATATGGTGAGGTCATATATCACTTTTTTTTTTCTTGAGCAAAAAAAGAGACCCTATGCTTTCAACCTTGTCAGATTTTTTTTTTTTTTTTCCTGATAGTCACTGGGATTATGCAGGATTTCTCTAAGGGCATTCGCTTGGAGGAGCTGAATGTCTTACTTAAGCAAACTGTCATGGTGAGCTCCCGCTCTTAATGTGTTCAGTGCATAATTTACTTGTACCTGTGGTTCAGTAGAGTATCTGATTAATTGTATATGTTAATATATCTTGGTAAATGTATGCTGCTGCATGGTCTCAAGTCTCAACAGCAGCTTGACGCTACTATATATGATGATGGCCCTTCATTACTGTCTCATTCTACTAGATATTTTAGTGTCAAAACCTTTTTATTATGAATTATTTATTTGTTTCATAGGTAGACTGCACAATGAGGTCATTGAGGTGTAAGCCCTTCCCTTCCCAGACCCTTTAACCCAGGTGTAGCTTCTTGTAGATAACAAGAGGCTCTGCAGTTGAATCAATAGGTTGTCATAATAAACCAATACTTTGCGACGCCTAAAATATAAAATTATTATATTCATAATTATTTTATTTTTGTAACTCTATTTTTACAAATCAAATATGTAACATTTCATTGTTTAATTTGACTATAATTTTTTTTATATAGTTTTTGGGACAATCAATAACCATAATTGTTATTGTCCATGCTATCTATTCTAGGAGTTTGATCTGTTAATGATTTGTTGTACATGCTCTTTTGTTATCTACATGACAGAATGTAATCCAGTCCATTTTATGAGTTATTATCATCTTAGTACAAGTTATTAACGATTTCTATTTTCTTTGTCCAACCATGGTACCCAACAATGTATGAATTTGTTTCTAGTGTAACCTTAGTCTTATTAACTCATTTGCCCCCCTTGGAGACATCAAACCTATGTGATGAGCTAGAGGACCAATTCCAGGATTCACCCATTGCAAGTGTAGGATCATCTTTTTGCACTCAAGCTTTTTTCGATTAACCAAAAGGCCAGCTTAAGGTTTCATAATTATCACAAAAAGATAAGACAAAAAAGAAGAAGAAAAATTTATTTGGTTTACCCCTAGTTGAAGTCTTCCACATTGGGAAGTGTATGTTGCATTTAGGACTGCTTTATATGCTAATTGGGCTCTCCACTTAACTATGCAAGCTTTTGAGATGGAATGAAGTTTAATACGGTATCGGAACTGAATTTATCCTGAGCATGAGGCTCGTTTGTATTGCCTCCCCTTGTAACTCTTTGTCCGCATGCAGAGTAATCTTGCATGTTGAGGGGGAGTGAGGAAATATTCCCGTTGAAGAAGCTGGAGTATGAGACCATTTAATATCTCTTGAATTGGATGAATGAGCTACATATAATGGAGCAAGTGAAACCCTACTTACAAGGTTGACCTTTTAGAGTTTAGTAGTGGAAGCCTAAGCCATTATGTGTAACCCAATATCAAATTTAACAATATCCTAGTTGGGCTCTCCACTTAACAGCCTAAGCTTTTAGGTTAAAGTAACAATATCAAATTTAACAATATCCTAGTTGGGCTCTCCACTTAACAGCCTAAACTTTAAAAATCATATACTTATTTATTTCTTAGTTCTATATACATTTGAAGGACAATAAGATCTTATCCTGTCGGGTGGGGATGGGTTTGAAATCTGAGACCTTTTTTTTTATATATTTTTTTTATTACAATTGTAAGATCATCTTTACATTACTTAACATTTTATAATTTGATATGGTCTTGCCTTGTGCTATATTCGACTGATGCTTAGATGATGATTTCTGTTATAGATAAGACGACTGAAGGAGAATGTGCTGCATGAGTTGCCACCAAAACGCAGGCAAATTATAAGACTGTTGTTGAAAAGATCTGATATTGTTTGTGCAAAGGTTGCTGCTGCTGGGATGAAAGATGCTGCTCAAGACACTTTGGAGAATTCTGATGAACCTGAATATGATGGTAATTTAGCATTTCCTTTTCAACTATATATGCAAAGAAGTTGCATTGGAGATTCCTGCTCGCTGTTTCTTTCATAAATGCCGTTTATGTAAGATCACCTATTGATCCAATGCAAGTCGTATTCATAAGCTTTAGTATATCACCATTATAATACATGATAATTGGTTGCTTTTGTATTAACATTTGAAGATCTAGTTTTGGTCAAACATATCTATTAATACTTGAAAACCAAGTAATAGCATAAATTTTGATACGGTGATTGATTCTGATGTCCTAAGTTTTCAGTGTCATCTATTGAGTAATTGGTGAACTGGCCACACCTGAGTTTAATTTTTATGGATTTAGAAAGATGAAGTATTTTCTCACATTTCTTTCAGGTTGTGGGACTTTTATTAGGTCAGAAAAACTCTCCTACCAAGAATTAGGCATTGCAAAGCTCAATGGGTTTCGTGAATGGATTTCCCTTCACCCACTAATAACGCAAGATGGTGCAGCAGAATTGGATTTGAACCTCAATTCTCACAAGATGATAATATTTGCCCATCACCTTAAAGTTCTTGATGGTGTACAGGTTAGGTTCTTTATTTATAGATCAGTATTTTGTTTTAACTAGATGGGTCATAACTTTAGGCCTCTATTTATTAGTGGTTTAGCAATTCCTCCTGAAGATATTATGTAGGTGCCTTTTAATCAAACCCAAGGTCCAATTCCCCAGGTTTCAAATGATCTTTTTGAGTTACTTTTTAATTATCATCTCTAAGATCTCTTAGGTAGCGTTTGGACTATTTCAATGGGAATGAGAATCAAGGAGTGTGTGTCAATATTTTTTGCGGGTAAACTACGAACCATGTACTCCTGTTTTCATTCCCACTCCATCCCGTTCCCTCATAATAGCCAATTTCTTTCCCTCCAAAGGAAAAATGACACAAGATTCGCAATCTTAAATGATTGTATATGTGACAATATTACATTCAAAATTGACATATGAAAAAACATTTCCATTCTCATGAAAATTTATTTAAACATTACCTTTGTTAGTCCACCCACCTGTTTATCTGTTTGTTTTTGTTTTTCTTTTTTGCTATGCAGCCCGTTATACACATGTTCTCTTATCAATATCATAAACAGTTCCATAAAAAAAAAACAAGAGAGTTTAATATGATAACTCCTCTACTTTCGTCTTTCGTACAGAGTAATTGGTTAGTTAATGAAAAAGAAACATGTTTGCCTTGACCCCTTGCTTTTATTTACTGGTGGACATTGAATCTGCAATAAGGCTGTCTCTTGAAAGTCACCTTAAGTAATTATTTACTATTTTGATGGGATGTTAGCAACTACCTTCGTGCAAAAAGCTACCGGATACTAAAGTTGGTCACTATGATTTACTTTTGCCCCTGAAGTAATGCAGATCTACTGAATTATTTTATTTTATTTTATTTTTTATAGAAAAAACCAGGTTTACTTACTCTTGATATATAATGTATAAAATGTTATGTAATTCTTAACTTTGATAATTATGATTATATTATGTTGACTGGAGTTTTACTTATCTTGATAGTTGTGGGAATTCTGTTTGATTGTATTTCCTTAGTTTGATCTTGACTAGTTGACTGTTTTGAGAATTCTATTCACCTTGGAAACTAATAAGCTTTCATGGGTGATTGTACTGCTCCATTAATGTCCGCACTCCAAATCACACTATCATTTGAATTTCACAGGAATTTCTATGCGAAAAAGAGATTCATTTTGTCCGGATTGATGGAAATACACTTGCGAGAGATAGGCAATCAGCTGTTCAGTCCTTCCAATCATCATCTGAGGCTAGTATCTTATTCTTCGGTGTGGCATGGTTTATATTGTGATTTTGTTGTCTTTTTATCATAGTAGTCTACTTTATATGTTCCCCCTTGTCAGGGATCAAAAATTTATGTTATGGCCTTTCATCATTTATCTAGCTTGCATAATTTACTTTTGAGATAATCCTCTTGCATGTAGAATGCCTCTTTCTCTTAAAGTTGAAACATAGTTATCAAATTTTAATGTGCTATTATGAATTGGTAGTGGTAGCTTCCACTTTTGGAACTGAAATGTATTTTTTTTCTGTCATTTGAATTTTTTTCTTGTGCATATTAGTTAAACGATGGTTGAGAGTTGAGACACATCTTATCTGACCCAAAATATATTTGGCATTTATTGATGCCACATCTGTACACCCTTGTCCAGTATCAGTTTTAGTGCGTACAAAAGTGCCCGGTTCTATTAACAAAATTAAAGGATCTACCATTTTGTAAGTTTTAGTTGAGAAGCTATCTTAATAATTGATATGTGTGTGTGTGTAAAATTGTGCCCTTGTGTCTAGATTTGTCCAGCTGTGAACCCATCACCTGTGTCCATGATGAGACTGTTTCACGCAGGATGCTATAGTCCACCTTCCAGGGTTATATCTTCATCTTTATTATTTGTCTTTATAATAACACTAGTTTTTTTATTCATCAGGTTAAGATTGCAATCATTGGTATTACTGCTGGGGGTGTTGGACTTAATTTCTCATCAGCACAACATGTTGTGTTCTTAGAGCTACCTCAGTCTCCATCATTGATGCTTCAGGTCTAATGATGTTATGTTTATTTAAGTATTTCATTTATCAAAATTTGAATTAAAACATATTGTTCAATTAAAGCACAAATATATTCGTGTTGGCAATGTGTTTACACTAGGAAAAGGATACAACAGCAACCAAGCCATTTTCCAAACAATGTTGAACTCAGCTACATGAATCCTCTAACAAAACTCTTTGGGATCCATTACATATATTCTCCTACTCATTCCATCCTTTCTAATGCCATCTCTTTTGTTAAGCCAAATGTTATTGTTAGAGAGACTGGAAATTAGGAGGAGATATGAGATGTTAGAGTGGCTTAAAATAAGGAGATAGGAGATTAATTAGCACAGTTTTAGAGATCTTATTTTATCTATATTGAGCTGATTTTTAAGATTTTGATTGAGATATTTGATTGATCTTGATTATTCTTTGTATTATAAATTGGGTTTCACCGATAGTGAATAAATGAATCATTTTCTCTCAAATTTCACATGGTATCATAAATTGAGAGACATATATAATTCTTAGTATATCCCACATCGAAAGAATGTAAAGTCCGTTGCCACTTGATATACAAGATGAGCCATCCACCTATCAATTTATGCTTTTAGGTTGGGTTAAAGTTTAACATGGTATCAAAGATAGTTTGGTTTGGGCCTATTGACATGTGTTTGTTGCCTCCATTCTTGGTCTACGCAGGGCCCGTTGTGTTATCCGGTCTGCACGTGAGGAAGAGTGTTAGTGTATCACACATCGGAAGAATGTGAAGTCCGTTGCCACTTGATATACAAGTTGGGCCCTCCACACTAGTTGAAATTTTTGGGTTGGATTAAAGTTTTAACAATAATCTTCTTAATCTCTTCTGCTGTCTGGCACTGCTGCCTCCATGGCAGTGGTGCCGAGCTCTCAACAACCCAAGTCTTCAACTTGGTAGTTATAATCTACACAACCCTCAATCTAAAAATCTCTAAGTCCTCGAGCCTATCATCCGACCAAACTACTACTGAAACCTAGTCTCTGAGTCATGAGGTCAACATTATTACGACAATAAAACTATATCATTAACATCACGTCAAGATAAGTGCAATGAACCATTTTTAGGCATCATACATTCCAATCTCAAGGTTATATGGGATGTTCGAGTGTCTGAAAATTAAGAGATAGGAGATTGATAATGTATAATACCCTTTAATTGTAGAAGAGTGGAAAAATGTATAATACCCATTTTATTTATTTTAAGTTGAACTAATAATTTGAGTCATTTAGATTTTATAAATATCGTCTTTCGAGTGAGGCTATTTAATGATTGTTAGATATAACCTATTAAGAAGCATAATTTCATTTCCGTGTCACCTCTGCATGTTTTCTATAGTCATTTCACTGGAAACAGTAGTATCATTTTTTTTTCTTCTTCTCCTTCCCCCTGCTCTTCTACTCCTATACATAGTTTGTCGCCTCTCTCTCTCTCTCTCTCTCTCTCTCTTCTTTTAATTAGTGAATAATTAATGTATCTACCGCCTTTGATTTTTTGTTTTTGAAGGCCGAAGACAGAGCTCACAGACGAGGGCAAACAAATGCAGTTAATATATACATTTTCTGTGCAAAGGTGCTTCTTTTGTTTATTTTTTTTGTCTCTCCTCTTTCTTTTGGCCTAAAAAATATGGACGTGATACTTCTGGTTTTACTATGATCATAAGACCTTGTCATAACGCAGGATACTATGGACGAGTCACATTGGCAAAATTTAAACAAGAGCTTGCGATGTGTTTCATCAACAACCAATGGAAAATATGATGCAGTTAAAGAGATAGCGGTATGTATTTCACATTTGCCAAACGATTTCTAAACATCTTTGCTTTGTTTAAATAACGTCTTTACAACATATAGCTGTCAAATACTGTTAGGGAATGCTTATTAGATTTGTCCAAAATCCAAATTCGTTTGTAATACTCAATGAAAATAGTGGCAACCTTTATCATTGTTGAATACTATTGTTATTAGTTTTAGTTAGATCTATCCAAATTCTGTTATTTTAATTAATACTTAAATTGCATATGAGTGTCAAGTTAATTTTTTTTTTTTTGCATATAATTCACGGTTGCATGCATTGTATTTCTGAATGTATACATCTGTGATTTGATCCAACAATAGTGTGGGGCATGTAAGGATACCTTATGGCTGCATCACTTTCACCCTAAATCCAATCTGATATCTTAATTAAACTTTTGATCGGTTGTCATCGAGATGTCCTTTAAAAGAGTATTATTAAGCATAATTAGAAATTTGAAGTTGGATTAGATACACAAAGTTATAGATGGTCTCTTGTACTGCCTCCATCTCGCCGCCCCTTAAATAAAACAAAATATAAAAATGATAAGATGAAAAACTAAAATAAATAACTTTATTATGCTTGCTGTATTTTTATTCAATTAATTTGGTAATCACTTAATTTTTGAAAAGTGTTGTTAATTGTTATATTGTAACACCTATGCACCAGGCACATGAGTTTTATAAAGTGTATGGTTTATCTATTAAAATTTGAGGTTAAAATGATATTCCAAGTAGCCGATTGGAACTGTCAATATTTAGAGGATGATTTGAATTGCATTCATCTAGATAATATTGGTTAATTTGAAATGACATGATGTTTTTTATTTCTTGCTATCCATTTAACTAGCGATCTTGAACTCAATTACATATCAAAATATCAAATCCTATTTACACTTTAGGAGTTATATCTTACCAAGGCATGTTGGGCCAAACGGTTGATGTGCTTTGGATTTTCTTTGAGGTCTCAGGTTCGAGCCTCCTTGCCGACGGTATGGGGTGAGATTTATGAGTTTAAGGGGAAAACTAACAACTAACTTGGGTGACGCCCCCACTTGGGGGTGAGAAACACTGGTCTTATTGGCCTGCTGTCCTGTCGCTTATCAAAAAAAAAAAAACTTTAGGAGTTATATCTTGTTTTAAAGGCAGTTCTTAAAGCTTATTTGTAATAGTGTGCACGATAAGCCTAAGATGTGATTGTTACTTGAGCTTTTAACATCATGTAGTTCACAAGAATCGGCTTCTTACTTACCCTTGAGTTCTGAACTGTCATTGCCAATATCATGGGTTTTCAGGTAGTTTTTATATTCTTTTCTATCTTCACTCTTTCAAGCTCGGAAGCAGTTTACTTCGGTTTTAAAAAATTATTCCGTCTGACAGGCTAATAATTTTTACATGCACATTGACAGACAAACTCATGCTTTGATGCTACTTGTTTTGCCATTTTATCTGCACCCACAGACGACTTCTGGCCAGGATATTATGTTTATTTGCAAGATTGCTTTTCACTTTAATTGGATTGGCAGGTTGAAGGTATATCTTACCTAGAAACTTCTGGTAGAACCGATAGAAGCTGTCAAGATCATATCTTGGGGAAGGATTTATGTGGTGAATCCTCAGCAGAACCAAACTTGATAGCAAACTCTGGATTAGCTTTGGGTATACAGTCTTCTCAACTGCATGATGAAATAGCTGGAAATGGAAATGATGTATCTAAAATAGAAATTCAGAAGAGCTCTTTAAAGCAAAAATTAGAAGAATATATTTCCGAAAGTTTAGTCACAAATTCGGACAGAGTGTCTTCTAGTAAGTGGGATATGGACTGTGAAGACAAGGATCAACCAGGACAGGTATGACTTGAATAAACTTCATTCCCAAACACTCAGATGACTTCTTCATTCTCTCTTTGGTCTTATATAGGAGGTAATTATTGTTAGTCGGTGCAGGACTGCAACTTCTACCAACATAATGGAGAAATAAATGACGGTCCACTTGTTCAGCCACTTGAAGCTGATACAAGTTTCTCTAAGCTGGCAAATTCTCTTCGGTTTGAGGTAAAACGTGTATACTTGGCCGCAAAATTTTAACATACTTTTGATGTCTAAATTTAGCATGCAGAAATTCATTAGTTCATTGAAAAAGAATGGTAGAGTTGCTAAACCATTATATATTGATATTCTTAGGTTTTGCCTCTAGAATGTCATGAGCGATCTGATGGGATTCAAGTTTATAAATTTAATAGTATCTTTTGAATGTGAGTTGTAAATATAAATGAG
The DNA here is from genome assembly GCA_036897665.1 of Pelargonium citronellum. Taxonomy (NCBI): domain Eukaryota; kingdom Viridiplantae; phylum Streptophyta; class Magnoliopsida; order Geraniales; family Geraniaceae; genus Pelargonium; species Pelargonium citronellum. Next base: position 14,199 of record JAYMSZ010000087.1, read on the forward strand.
TGAGTGTTTGATACTTTGATCCACATCCATTGGTAGTGTATAGATTCTTTTCACTAGCACTGAAGTGGCATAATCTGATTTGGCTAAACCTTGCCAAACATGGTTGTATAAAATGAGATGTGTGGCACGGCAATTTAATGAGGTGGCAAAATCAATTTCATTGCATATGCTTAACTTATTTACACTGTTATTGGATCTAATATTAATCCAACAAATATAAGATTCTTTATGGATTTAAGCTTTCTTAACACACATTTGTAAGTGGTAAGTTTCATGGCATGTACTTCAGATTTTATCCAATATAGTTCAAAACTTTATGTTTGCTTTGGAGCTATATCATTCTTTGAAAGTTTGTTTTTTTTTAATTCCACAATTTCTATCCATGTTCTCTTGCCCAAAAATGTATGCTTATTTGTGGAATTGAAGTTTTAAACAATGGTGGGAAGCTTACATCAATCAGCCTCTGAGAGTTGGTATGACCTGGGCTATTCCCTTTGTTTAGCAGTTTCTTGTTTCGTCCTTAAAGTTTACTGATTTTACTGATTCCTTGTTGGATCAATAGCATGTCATAAGCCATACAATATTCCTATATTTAACAAAGCGAAAAGGTTCCTCATTCAACCCAAATCGTTCACATTCACCCAAGTTTAGGTTTCAAATAACTGGTGCAATTTCATGTTCTGAGAATTTGATATATGGCATTGTTAGCTCATGAATGATGCAAATAGTTTGTTAATTTTTAATTTTTCTTATTGGTTTACATGCTTTTAGGTTAGCCAATATACCGGAAGAATACATTTGTATTCTTGTATTCCAGGGAAAGATTTAAGACCATGTCCACTCTTTGAGAATTTCCGACCAGAGGAGCTTGAGTCAGAAAGTTCTCCCAGTGCCAATGATAATAATCAGAAAACAGCTTCTCTCAAAGACGATCCCACTTGTAGGCATGCTATTCTGGCATTCCTCAAAGAATGGAATCAACTAAGGCCAGTTGAAAAAAGGAGATTACTTGGAAAGCCTTTACAGCTTCCTTTAACTGCTGAGTTGTGCTACTTGAAGGAAAGCGCTAACCACAATAGTGGGGTATGTTACTTAAATTCCTTTTTTCACCGTCTTTGGCCTGTGCAAATAAGTTTAGCATATTACTTTAATATCTTTAATGTACTGCCTGATATATCTCTTTGCCTTGGATACCAATTCTGGGAATCAAATAACAGGGGCTGCTACGTGGTGGTAGCAAGCGACGCACTACACCTCTGTGTGAAATCAGCAATCCATTACCATCAAATGCAGTGTGGAAAGAGGTCCTTGTTGGTAGTGGAAATGGGAAAAAGGAGAAAGAATATACTCAGGCTTGGAGTGTGACAAATGAACCACTCTGTAAACTTTGCCAAACACCATGCACGTATGTCTCCATAACTCATCTCTTGTTGAAACTAAATGAGGTAAATTCTAATTACTTCATTTGCAGGGGCAACAATGCGAAGAAACCTGAATATTTTGAGGATCTTTTCTGTAATCTTGGATGCTATGAAGAATATCGATTAAGAACTAGTAATAGATTCCTCCGACAGGTTTCAAGTTGAACAAGATTTTAGCTTTTTGTTTATTTCTCACTCTATGGATGTTGATTTCTGTATACATTTTTTACTTGTACTAGTGCTAACCAAAACCTGATTTCAGGAACTTTTTGAAATTGAACATGGGGTGTGCACAAATTGCCAATTAGATTGCCATCAACTTGTAAAGCACCTGAAACCTTTATCATTAGAAAGGCGGCGCTCTTACATTGAGAAAATAGCACCAAAAGTTGCATCGAGAAAGACCTTGTAAGTTTCTTCTCGAGTAAAAATGTCTGCATAGCTTCTAATAATATGCTTTGGTGAGCATTCATTCACAGTTGTTGAGGGGTATCCCTTTTTAGTGTGACCTAGGTGATTAGATTAATATAAACGATGGAAATACTCCATCTTTGTTAAGCATGATGTTGGCACTTGTGCCAAACACTTCGATGAGGCACATAGTTTATTTCTGTGGTAGAATGGGATTTTGTTACACTTCCCAGATGAAATTCATTGTCCTTACCCAACAGTTTTGGTGTTCGATTTCTTCAGGCTAGACAAGCTGGTGAATGATCCATCTGAAGGGAATGCGTGGCATGCAGATCACATAGTTCCTGTTTATCTTGGTGGAGGTATGATACTCCTGATAAAAAATTGATACATAATCTTGTATTTTGACTTGGTGATGATCATCAAGTTTCAATAACAAAGGCATTCTGCTAGTGCAGCCATTATCTCTCCATTATGAACACAACTTTGCAGCACATAAGATTTGATCAAATGAGATACCCATCCTTAAATTATCTAAAAATTAGTCGAAGGAGTTCCTTCAGTGGCTGGATGCATGCATCACATTTGATCAAGTTGTAATATTGAAGAACCTAAAGAAGGTTGCTTTAATGGCATTTCCCTAGTTAGTCATGTTACAGTACAAAAGAGGAAGAACATTTAGTAGAAGATGATTATAAAAAAATCTGAATAATCTATATAAAGCAGAAGCTGCAAAGATGAAGCTAGTAGGATACTTGCAATTATCAGTTTGTACACACTATACAGTGGATATTAAGTTTGCAATTTTTATTTATAAAGTTGATAATTTGAGAACACTAATCACTGTCTACATATTCCTGATGCGAACAAAAAAAAAAAATCTCTAGGTGAATGCCGGCTAGAAAACATGAGAACTCTTTGTGTGGCCTGCCATTCAGATGTAACTGCTGCACAATGCACCGAACGGCGCTCAGCAAGAGCTAAAGCTAGGAAACAGCTCAAAGCCATTATGAAAAATCTCAGAAATGGTCAGAGCACAGAAGTGATTGAGACTAATTTAAAGGTATACATTGTGTTCATGGCCTGGTTTATTCCCTCCATCTCATATAGCAAAACTTTCCATCTTTGCGCTTTCTATATTTTTTTGCCTTCTTTTCAAAAGTCTGCTCAAATTTGATTAGGTTCACAAGTTTAATGGTACATCTAGTTCATGGGCATAATTTATTGCCTCGATATTTAGTTTGTAGGTGTCATGTGAATAGCTCCAGAAAGTAATATATATTTTGCTTTAGCTGTATCAATAATTAGTCAATGATATGTCCTCAAAAGTTGGATATGGGATGTGTAGTTATTAGTTATTACTCCGTCCCAAAATGAGTGTTCTTTATGATCACGTGTCAAGGGATACTAACTTGTTATAAGGATAATATTGACAATTCATTTTGGACGGAGGGAGTATTTGGTTGGTTCCATGTGGTTTTTTCTTTTAGGATGAGTAATTTGTTTTGGTAGCCTAAAAATGTGCATGTACTTGTGAACAAAAAGAAAAAAAAGAAAGAAAGAGCCCAATATTGGCATGGTTCATTTGGAAATTAGGTTGGATTAGAATTACCATATTTGAAAGATTACAGTATGTTGAGCAAGTGGGTTATTTTGTGATAATAGCTTGGTTTGCAGGAAGAAGATAACATAGCGGAGGATGAGCTTATAGTGAGGGTTCCGGGAAGTGCATACTCTGGAGATCAAAAATAGCACAGACGGTTGGTCGAGGAAGTGAGTTTTGAGAAAGAGTTTTTGCATTCCAATTCATAATTGTAGAATTGTCATATAATCTGAAGCAAATGTAAGTATGTATACATTACATTGATTGCTATTTAAAATGGAATGAAGGTATCCCATACTTGAAGTTAAGTTCCTTCCATGGAATTGTACATGTAAATAATGTTGCATTTTATTGAATGTATAAGGTTAGCAAATGCAAATTTTTTGATTTGCATACATACAAAAGACATTGTGTCAAATCACCATGGATAGACTTAGTCTGAGACATTAAAATGAGATATGCGCAAGGAAGAGCATTCCCTACCTTGCGTTAGCAGGCTCACGCTTCTCCCGGTACATGTGGCTATACAAGATCATCTCCTTCGATGAGCTTAGGAAGTTGCCGGATTTGCATGACAGTACATCATATCGTTTGTATGGCTCATCACCTTGAAGTTGACTCGACTCGTGCACTCCTTCGACAAAAGAGATCGCTTCAACAGGCGCACGAGTCCATCCTTGCACCGTACCAAATGCGATCACAACCCATAGTCACTCAGCCATATCCTATTACATTTTTTTACCACTTTGGGTAACCAATTATATGAGAGCATTCAGTGTGGGTTACCCTAACAAGCGTCTCTTAGCTCTCTCCTTGAGGTTGAGGACCCTGTCTCAAGGACCCTCGAGTGATGAAATCATTAATGCTCAACACATTGACATCATCGATGATCCAACGCCACGTTACCATGACAACATAATTGAGCATATGATGTCTAATATCTCATTTCCCACAATCAATAACCAATCATAAGATGCCACATCTTTCATAATTTTAAATTAACTTTGTATGTATAAATATCTCCTCCCACCAAGGGTAAAATATCCACTCTTCCACTTTTGGAACTCATTTGCTACCTTTTTCGTTTTCATTCTATGAAGATTCTCTTTATCATTATTTTTTTTAGTAAATCGAAGATAACATTAAAAGTAAATAACACCCTATGATATATGTAATTTGCTCTATTTTCTTTTCTCTCTAGTTTGCTTATTTGGTAGTGCCTATTTCAATAATTTAATTTTTTTTTATGTTTGCATATGAAAAATCTTGATTACGACTTCAAAATAAAAGAATCATGATTGTGTTGAAAAGGAATCAAAATAGCATATTAATTATTAGAAGCATGGTTACTAAGATTGCAAAACGAAATGTTTGTAGATCTAAAATACGTACGAATGGGTTGCAATACCATATGATCTCTACATGTGTGCAATACAAGCAACTCAATTCATGCATAACTGTAGCACAACCAATCAAATGGGAATCCAGTGTTTACATAATAGTTCAAACATATATAACTCTGCACCGAAAGAACTTTATGTACTTGACGTGTATATTATATACACTGATGGTATATTTAGAAACCAATTTTATTTGAAATACTGGATTTGAGTCAAATCAAGTGTTTGAATAACTTTAAAATTTGAATTTGAATTTGGATTTGGCAAAAATCCAACATTCCCACAACATGAGATTTCAAAATGATAACTTTTCCCTGGCCATTTGAAATTTTATAATTTTCTAAACATTACATTTGCATTTGAAATACAGCATTTCAAATCAAATTCATGTTACCAAACGCAACCTGATGACATTTATGTTACGCATGTAGCGATGGAGGCTCATCTTCTGGTCGCAACAAGTCCACCACAACTCATGGTGCATCACCCATACTGCTGGTTCCTGCTGAAAAGAATAGCTCAGCTTTCTCCATGAAACTTCTAGGGTATCTATAGTGCAACATCAATGCTTCCGAAGCAGGTATATTTTGCTTCAAAGCCGAGTCTTCACTAGGTTTTGCTGATCTGCTATCTCTTTGGTTTCTAATCTTGCCAACTTTGTTGTTTCCCAGAGCCCCGCCTTTACCCAACAAAACCCGGCTGCTTTTGGCACTGTGACGGCTGGGTCTCAGGGAGTCTACCTGAGATTTTTTAAACTCTAGACCCAGTTGGTTACTACATTCACTGGAATTGTCCATTAGCGTATTTTCGAGGTTCGGATTGGATCCAACTGCTGGCAAAACATTTTTGCACGATCTCAGCAACGAAAGAATCATATCCAGACTGAGCTCTTGCTGAATCACATCCTTGTTCTGTTCACATCCATAACAAGCAGCAACTAGTGTGCCAGCCAAGACTGGCATCAACTCAGGGTCGCTGAAGAACACGAAAGGCAGATCACATACCTGTCATCTTACAGCTCAACTATTAGATTCTGTTGTTAACATTTTCAGTTATCTTTACAATAAAGTAAAGTGGAGGCATCAGCTTGCCGAAAGATTTACTGACCTTGTGAAGAATAGTAGGACTCTTTCCCCAGCGAAGGACGGCTTGATTTCCGGTGTGGAACAAGGAAAAATGACCAAGAAGGAAGAGGGATTCAAGCAGAAGCAAACCAACCTGCGACAGGGCACACATTTAATGACACTTCTCGGTTGCTCCATAATGATTCATAGTTTCTATGACCATGAAATCAACTATTATTCTAGATCAACATTCAACCATAAAAGGCACCACGGGCTTTACGCATTTAAGAACCTTTCAGTATACCATGTGGCAGATGTCTTGTTTTGTTTGCTCAGACACCTCAATATACACTTAATTTTATCTGGTTTAATGCTGTTGGATAGGGATAAAACTTGGTCAAAATAAAATCCTAGAATGTTCCCCACATTGTTGTCTAAGTTCACTTTGTAGGTGATCCTTGAAGGGTTACTATGGTCAGTAAACAAACTCGTTGATATGCATAAGCAGGTGCATAACTGATGCCTAAACTGATGAGCAAACTTCAATAGAGTTTCAATAGCTTGTTAATGATTTAAGATTTCATTACTTGGCCAGCCTGTATTGTTTATTAGACACAATCAACTCCTTCATAAAATACTTCACAGCAAGATTAATGTTCAGGCATGTCCAACACATAAACATAGTTCGGTGATGTAAAATAAATGCACATGCTTTGATTAACTAGGTTATACGCAAAAATCTTGTGGCTGCAATGATTGTATAATAAAAAAAGCAAAGGAGTGAATAAAATCACCTGATCGCTAGCCGCTTTCCACTCATTGGTACAATGAGAAAGAAGAAAACTCATGAGGTGGAAAAATTCCATCCTTAGATCTGGCCTAGCCTGTCAGAAATTAAGGAAAGAAATATGGGTCAGCTTGGCGCAAACCAAAAAATTACAAATAAGAGAAAATAACCTTGGTGCTTAAAATTGTCAGATATATGTATCAAAATAGTTGATAACCTGCCTCAAAGTACGGTGTAGAATTTCAAAAAATGGGGAAAAAGATCAAAGTATTGTTGTTTGCTATATCAATACCTTGGATACACCTTTGAGGCAGCTCTAACATGACTTAACTTAAGTAAAAGAGAGATAACCATACTCCAGTTCCTCTCATCTAATGTTTTAAATTCAACAAAATTCTCCATCATTTCAGTATACACTCTCATACTAACTTTGGACTTTGGAGTACTATTTCAATGTTCATCAGATATTTGGAATATGTTCTTGCTAATTAATAGGATTTAGTTATTTTATGTTTTTTCGAGTTTGTTATATTTGTTGTAGACCACAATAATTTGAACATCTTGTGATAAGTTTCATTTTCCATATTACCCCTATTCCACACTACTGAAATTTCATAATAAATTTGAGCTACTGGAATGGCATGCTAAGAGTATGAGACATTTAGATCTATGATCTAAAGCAAACTATGTGCTTTAGCTTCAAGGTGACTCATTGTTTAATAGAAGATATACTGCTGTATCTAAAGTTTATAACTCCATATCCATACCGCTATGTCCTGAACATATGCTACAGTTATCCCATATCTGTATCCATGATTAATAGCTTAAAAATAAGAAATCAACCACTGTCTAACCAAAAATCCAACACTAAGTGAAATTAACCAACTTACTAGAATTCTCTGCATAAATTTGATATCTAAAAGAGCCAAATTGTTTAGCACTTTCAGCACTGCAGTTGCGACCTCTTCAAAATTAGATGGAAGAACATTTGAACCCTGCACCAGAACAGAAGTTATCTCAGATATTTTGTTATCTCAAGTAGCTAGCCTCACAACCAAATATATAATTTGAGAAACTTTCCAAAAGAAAACTGCTTCACAAGAAAGGGACGTGAGTATACATTCACAAAGTTTCAAATGTTTGGCAAACAGTAGTACAGGAACGGTACACACAGAAACACAATTGCATAACAGCATCAAGTCGCATCCAAACTTTTCGGGTATTACATCAATTCTATTTTCATTCAATTTATCCATGGCGATATAAATATAGTAGTACACCCCTGACTGCATTCCCAGTCCCTTCTCTCCATTTTGGATCCATTTCTTATACCTCTCCAGTAACAGATTCCCATGTAACAGATACTGAATTCATTGCAACTTTTCGCAAACCTATTTTCCAGAAGTTTTGTGGCTGACCAATTTTTTCTGCTTGGTGTGAAACACAGACCACCTATGGCATAGGATGGGACTGGGATCCTCTACAAATCTAAAATTCTTTTAACCGCAATCATAGGTTAAGATTAGTAGTAACTTTAACGACTTAAGTTCATTGTAATACCAATGAATCTCAGATGTAATAGGTTAGCAGCTGTTGATACCATCCACGTTCTAGTCTTGTGGATTCCTCTTTCTTTTTTTAAAACACTTTGTCATGGAAAATGAAACAATAACTATTCAAGTGTATCAAATGCTAGGAAAGTGGGATCCCCAAGACTACCACGTGGATAGGCTTGACAGCTGCCATGCACGAGATTCATCGGTATCAAATCCTTGAAAATATTCTTATATGATGGTGGGATTTATGTTAGCTGTGTAACACTACAAGATTTTGACAAAGGAGTGTTTCAAGGTTTTCTTTTCTCTCAAAATCTCACCTCCCTACAAACCTCATCAGACATTTTTTTCTTTCTCAAAGTATTTACAAACCATGATTCATCACAATTTTAATTCTGTAAATGAAATCCAGTCTTTAGTTTGAAAAAAAAAATATATATATATATATATATAAACAAAGAGATGATGCATTATATAAATTAGTTTTGACGAAAATAATAACAGATAAAAATGAAATTCAAGCACCACCATACATCAGTCCTAGACAAATTTACCACAAAGTAAGCCTAGAGGGAAATATGAAAAATAAAATGCTTAGCAGCAGAAAATATTCACAGAAAGAGACGTATGATCCTAATATCTCATAACCTCATACTCAATAATTAAAAAGAATGACTATAGTAGCACCGCCATCAGAAAAGAATATTTCAATAATGTCTGTCAACCTAGGAATTAGAATCATTAGTCTTACAGAAACACAAGTGCCAGTAAATAAGTTACCTGTTCAGCAGACAATCGATTGTTTGCCTGGAGTAGCACTGCCGTCAAGAGAGAAGGAAGACTGACTAGTCCAGTTTCAGATATGGCAGAAAGAAGAAACGCAACTGGTTGCTTCAAGTTCAACATATTTTCATTCTTTTGTTCTGCACCAAGATCCACCAAGCGCTTCTCATCCTTCAGAGGTACAGAAGGTTTGGGAATATCCTCCATAATTTTCTGGGGTTCAACTGGAACATCTGGCTTGCAGTTACTCAGATCCAGTGAACTATCATTTGGCTCCTTTTCAACGTCCTCAGTAATGGACGCGGAGATGCCATATTTGTTTATCTTATTAGATAACTTATCTAATGGCCTATCCTCTGGTACATCTGGTAAAGATACAACTGTGCTACCATTTAGTACAGACAATGAAAGTGTACAATCTTCACAAGAGTTAATTGCAGACATAAGTCCAGTATCAATGGAGTCGATTATAGTTTCTGGACTTACTTTGCCTACCACATTTTCAACAGGAAAAGATTCCCAATCGATGAGACTTTTAAATCCAGGTCGGGAGGTTAAAGCAACCAACAGATGTATACTTAATAGAATTGAAGAAGGAAATGGAGACCCTTCAACCTGGGGCCTATCATAAAGAGCAAAAAGATCACGCAGTCGGTGAATAACTTGGTATGCAATCAATAGCTCCAGCAAGCCATCCCACATTTGGAGTTGTCTTTCCTCAGAGCTTATATGACCAATAATTGTTGTGACAGTCCACAGAAAACCATCCAAGACTTCAGAGACTGATTCAAAATTTTCAACTGATGTTTTACTTGCTAGTGAGTTTGAGTTACCAGGAATATTTACAGAAGCTGCAATTTTTATATAGTTCTCAAGTGCTGCTGACAGCATTGGGATGATTGGAGGTAAGAGATTCTGTGCAAGAAAGTAACTCCTGTTTGCAGGGGCAAATAATACTACCCTCAAAAGTTTCAGAAGATGTATAGTCACCTGACAAGCTTCAGGTTTGGATGTATGAGAAGCAGGAAGTGCAGACGCAATAAAATCAAGCAGACCGGCTTGGCGAGAAGCCTGAAGCTCGGGTTCCTTTCCATCCAAAAACTGATGTGTAAAGAAACATCATTAGCAAATTAACGACAAAATGATCAAATTGCTAATGAGAAAAAATAAAAACAGAAGGATCAAATTACATAAACAAACTGATCAGACTATGTTATAAATGATACCCAGCCATAACTTCCAGTCTTAAAAATTAAAATAATTGGCAGAGAAAGATCACACTGACCACTCAACTCGAGAGCTTCAATGTCACATGAGATGACTCAAGCTCATGAAAGAATTGTAAGTATGGTAGATGACTCTAAAACTAAACAAAATTAATAACCCAAATTCCACTTACCACTAAGGATTACCATAGTTGATACAAAGAATGATAAACAAACTAGAAAATTCTGGATGGAAAAAAATGGATCTTCTACGTTTCACCACCAAAATTTATCAACCTACTGCAATCTGCGAATTAATATGACAGGGACCGATTCAATCTGATAATAGATAGATGGAATGGTGCAGAGACACCTACTAGCAAAGGCCAAATATTTGGTAGCTGTTTAGGTAGTGGGGGACTTGGCCAATAGGTTAGTACTATAATGACGAATTATCCAGTTTCTTTTTCTATATTCAAGTGAAATGTCTTTTTATGAATAACCAGCACCCTATTACACAGATTTACCCACTGCCAAATTATATTCATGAACGTTGTGTAGAAAGACAAAGAAATTGAAAGTTGTAGTCACCTAGCCCCAAACTGAACCAAAAATTAAGAGCAGATTCTTGTGGAAGCATCATAATCGAGATAATTCACCACACAATATTCTTTAAGTATAGGTCCAAGACATTTACCTTAATCATTTCAGCAGTTATAAGGCCAATACTTGCAGCCCCTTCTTTTCTTGCTTGCCTTAATCTTTGCAGTTCCTGAAGCCATCTCCCAATTTTCACCCTTGCAGTTCCCACTGCTGTTCTATACCCAATAGTAGCATTCTCATTACCAACTGACGGCTCAGAATATTCAAATTTTAGAGCCATAAGCCTCTGTCGATTTCTTTTAATTCTTCGCTTCATTGAATGCTGCAGTGTACCATTTGCAAGAGTAGAATCTCCTAGGCCAGAAATACTGTTCGCTTGATAATCTTCACCGTTGTTAGTCGGTGTACTTCTGCTCAGACCCTCCTTATTTAGAGACCGACGCAGTAAAGGTGATTGATCCCGGAAATCGGTAGAAGCTCTTTCTCGTATTTGCTCCAGGTAAAACTTGCGACGCTGCTCGCTTTCTCTTAGTCTCTCAACTAATTTTTGGGCTAAAAGTTCAGCTTCCTCTTGTTGAGCTCTGACTCTTTCCTCCTTTCTCCGAAGCTGTTCAATGGCCCTTGCCTCACGTGCTGCACTTGATGCTTTGCGTTCCTCTTCTCTTCTAACTTGAGCCTCCTCCTTTTTCCGTTGTGTCTCGGGAAGGCGCTGGAACGTTTCAGCTTCAATGAGTTTTTTGCGTTCTAAAACAGCCTCCTCCCTTGCCATATCCTCTTTCTGTTTAGCTTTTATCACTTGAAGTTTTTCAGCTCTCCTCAACTCTGAATCATGAAGTTTCTGGCGTAACATAAGCTTTTTATTTTCTTCATTTAGGGAAGTAATGAAACGAACCTCGTTAACTTTACTGCTTTCATCTCCAGCTCTCCTTGCAACCTGTGCTAGAAAAGCTTCATGGCGAGACTCGCTACGCTGATGACGGGCATACATACCCTCCCGCAACTTCATACTGCGCACAGCCTGCCATTCATTAACACGGTTCAATTTTTCGGACGTACGCTGAAGTTTCTGAACTCTCTCATTCTCTAACTCATTTCTAATTCTCATAGCTCGTGCATGCTTTTCTTCTGCTTCTCGTTTCGTATCAAAAGCAGTTTTTTTCTTCTTCTCTGGAGACATTAGTTTGTCATGCAAAGTACGTGCACGTTCAGCACTTCTCCTGCTCATGCCTGGTGAATGTGAAACACGAGATGAAACACGAAATGGAGATGAAAGTATGTCTTCCCAGTTTCGCTTCTCCTTCCATGCATCCATGGATTTCCATGTATTTCCATTTCTCTTTTCCTTTTCATTGTCCCTTTCATGAAGGGGAATATGCTTCTTGGGGATATCTCTGGGATTTTTCACAACAATACTTTCTGTCGACATTTTATCTTTCTTACCAACAGGCTTCCCAGCTTCCGATCCAACTTGTTCTCTCTTGCTTTTACCAGCAATTGAAGCAGTAGTAATGCCTTCCTTTAGAGATAGTCTAGATGAATTTCCATCAGAAGAATATGAGTTCTGAGAAAGGACACGCCCATTTTGTAGTGAGCGTGCTTTGCTATACCTGCCGGATTCAACATTCCGCTTTTCACCACTAATATTTGCTAGAGAGAGATCTGAACTTCCATTCAGGCTTTTAGACTTCATAACTATATCATTAGAATTGGATGCTATATCACTTACTTGAGCTGACTTCTTCAGATGAACACCAGATGCATTATGGTGATTGCGATATCCAAGACCAAGGTTGTTTGCATCATTAGTTGAATGATTCTTGGCCCTTTCTTGTTGAATTTGTTTAAAAGCCTCAAGAGATGAAGACAGTATCTCTGCTCTATGAGGTGAAGTTGTCATTCTCCGAACCTGCACTCAGGAAAAGGGACTGTCTTTATATTAAAGATCGAGTTAACATGAAAGCATTTTAGAAACATTATCGAAAAGGTCACTAACTTGACTCAAAACAACCAACATATGCAAAATCAACATCTGGCCATGTACAGACATGCATGCTTGACTTTGATACACGTGAGTGTACACAAATTTTATCAATGTAAGCCAATTTATCATGTTAATGGGGAAATAAGAATAGCTCGCTTACCTCCCATGAGAGAGCATGCGGCCTACGATGGTCACTCTTCAAGGTGATTGGCACCCCATCTACAGATTGAGAGGACCTTTTAACATTCTCAAACTCCTCAACTCTAGACTTAAGATCTTTAAAATCAGATGCTGCCTCCTCAAGAACAAGAATGGCCTCTTTCATTTGCTCCAAATCACATTCCAATTCACAAAGAAGATAGAGTTCATCTACAGCCCTATTGAGATTCTCAAATAAAAAGCACCAAAGTCGTTCCCTAAATCTTTCTTTACTTTCACCTGTACCACTTTCTCCAAGGGCACTATTATTTTGAACTTTTGAAATACTTTCATCCCCGTGGTTTTCAACAGAAGCTGAAATGATAGACCCCCCTGAAGTTTGCATTCCTGACTTTTCCGGAGGACATGACTCATCTTGGGTTTTTATCACTACACTTGAATCCTCAATTTTATTTTGTTCATCAGTAAATTCCACCTCATCAGCGCCTAATATAACAGGGACTTGAAATTTCACATCTATCCCAACCTCTTCACTTGACAGACAATCAACATTTAACTCATTATTGTTTATTTTTTTGACGTGTTCAGTATATATTTCTTTGCAGTTTGAAACATCATCATCAGTATTAAGCAATGTGACATTTACAAATGGTACCTCCATATCTTTTGAAGATGCTTCAGGCACCCCATCCTGACCCTTTTCAAATACATCATGCTTACAAGTCAAGATAGGCGTTGGAGTAGAAGCATTATCTATACCTGTAGATGTTTCTACTGATTTATTCTCTTGTGGGTTTCTGCAAGGAGAACATGAAACCAAGTCACAATCACTTTCATGCGTCCTACAGGCCAACATATTATCATCTCCAATATCACCAAACTTGATTCCAGCCCCAACTGTCTTTTCATGATTCTGTAACAAAGCATCATCCTCTAGATCGCCCCACTTGATTTTGTGAACGGCATGAGGCTTATCCTTCAGAGAAATGTCCTCTGTGTCTCCAGTTCTACCATTAGAACCGCCAACAAACACCAAAGGCGACTTGGGACATTCACTATCTTCTCTAACTGCATATTTACAAGGGTAACAGCCAGTCTTTTCAACTTCCTCTGACAGGTGTGAAGCATTTGCAACACTATCCAGGGTATGTACAGCAAAACCTTCTCCCGCCTTCTGAGGCTGGGATTCACATTTCCCAAGCGACTTTGTGTCTTTTTCATTCAATGAGGGCTGACCACGACTAGAAGCATTTCTTCCTGACAACCCCCCAACCCAGCTCTGTAAGGAGAACTTCGAGCTACTTCTATGTTTCTGGAAAATAAGAAAAGAAATGAGAGAAAAAACAATAAAAGTATTGTCTTTGGCATAAAGTAAAATAATCTATTCCCTAAAAAGCCATTAAGGTAAGATGCAAGATCAGCTCCCAGTTCTAAATTATATCCTAAATAATAAATCAGGGTAGTTACGTAAACCTTCCTTATGGTTTTGTCCACAAATAGATAATTAACCAATTTAAAAATCCACGACACATAATTACCCTAAAGTATATGTCCACGACAATTAACTACCTTAAACTTTAAAATACCAATTTTGTTCATAAGAAAACTATTATACCCTTCATTCAATGTTAAATTTTCGAATAATGATATCTATTTGAATTTGTGAAGAAAATCAATTGCCTTTCACAGACTATAATCTTGTGATTCATAAGAGAGTACAAGAAGATCATACCATGTGAAAGACTATTGATTTTTCTCCACAAATTCAAATAGATACCATTATTTGGAAATATAAGATTAAATTATATTCCTTAGGAAGCCATTAAGCTATGATGCAAGATCATCTCCCAGTTCTAAATTATATCCTAAATAATTAATGAGGAATCTGACTCTCAGCCAAGAGACAAACAAAATGGATCGGGCGGGGCGCGGACATTGGGGCATGTATGGGCCATGATTTATTGGCTGAGAGTATCAACAAATCAATCATGGCTGAGAGTTTTTTTTCTCATAATAAATAAGTAGATAAAGAATATTATGTCTAATTAATAGGATAAACACTTAAATAATCTATTTAGGAAACTTAGGAACCCAGATGTAACTGAAAGCACCAATCTTTCATAAAAATGAACTTAAAATTGGGGCAAAAGAATGTAATCTAGCTTCATCAGAAGACGAACAATACAGAAAAAATATGAATGTGGACAAGAAAGATGATGATCAGAGAGTACCTTTTTAACTTCCAGCCATCCTGAACCTTGATCATCCACTGCATCTACATTACTCTCCATCAAAAACTAGTCAGAACCCAGAATTCATCTTTTGAAAAACCAGCTCATTAAGATCACCACCAACCCTAGTTTACATTTCACACAAAATACAAATATCTCATTTTAAATGTACAGAAAATCAAAATTTTCCTCGTCCTACGTAATGATCACCGTCATTGGAACAATCTGTATAGTCAAGGAAACTATGGAGTTTGATTTCAAACAATTACTGAATGTGGGGGCGAGAAATTTGATTAGTTAGGAGAGTGTGGAGTAGAATTGAATGGAATCAGAGAGTGGAATGTGAAGGAAGGTTCTCTAGGGTTTCATTTTCAATTCTTAAATTGGAATTGGAATGAGACGCAGAGGAGAGAGAGTCTGGAGAGATACGTGCGTGTGACAGTGAGAGAGAGAGAAAATGGTTTGTGCCAAATCTGTCCTTGGCAGACACATTGTGATATAGAGCTGACAAATTTAGGGCCGGGTCGGGTTTTGATATTGGGCGTAAAGATATCAAATTTTGTGGGTTTACCTGACCCGACTAAGTTTTGGTTGGACTAGGGTTGGGTAAAAGTGAGGTCGGATACCCGAGATTTGAGTTGAAATTGTTAATTCTACTATGAACATGTTTGATAAACATGTAGTTTACCAAAAAAAAAAGGAAATGGAAATGAGTGGTTGGTTGAGTCTCGATCAAGACACAAACGAAATGGATTCAAGTTTGTGTTTTACACTCACAAATTCGTTGACAAATATAATATGACATTATTTTCTCATTTATTTTGATTAGTCTAAACAAAAGAGAAAAGAAATGACTTGCATTCTTTGATCTCACGTTGAATTTCAATCGTATTTATTTCAATGTATTTGTGAGAGTGAAATAATTTGTTGGATTCTTGTTTTTTTACTGAAGTGTTATAACTTCGTCGATGCCTTAATCTAAACCAAAAAACATTTTGGTTTAATCTTTTCTCTCTCAATAAATTTGTGGGAGCGGTTTGACCCGCTGGATGAATATTTTCATGTGTTGTCATTATGTAATGGTCACTTAGAATAATCCATTTTAATCTGGTCTGAATTTATCCCACTATACATAGATAAAGAGATAGAAAAGGGCATAGGAGTGAATGAAAATATAATTCAAACTATTTTTGGCATAAACTAAGTCAAGCTAATTCGAAGACGACACCACATTTGTGGTTTTTTAAACTAGTTCCTACATGACATTTGATTAATAATCCGATAAAACTTTGAGATGACTATGTGTCACAACTCAAAAGAATGTGTCTCGCCAGACGTTTTAAGGTGGTCTTGCCATGCGACATACTCCTATACTTATGAAACATATGCTGATGAATGTGGTTAATCATACAAATATAACCTCTTTTCTTCACAATATATGCTTTATATTGATCGCTACCCATAAAAAAAGATGGTCCCTCTCTCCAGCAGTGGGAGTTTGGAGCGCCGCACGAGGCCAGTTCTTTCGGTATGTGACATATGCCACTCCTCCGGACTAAAAAATTAGGGATAAAGGCAAATTTAGTACCCAAACTTGTAGTGTTTTCTAAATCTGGTACCCAAACTTTTATTGCACCTAATCTAGTACCCACACTTTTATTTTGTACCCAATGTAGTACCCACCGTCCAATTC
>JAYMSZ010000088.1:0-31076 GCA_036897665.1 Pelargonium citronellum
TTCCATGTCACTTAAATAGAATTATCTCAAAAAGTTAATTGACCCTGGGAACTCAAGGAAGAATATGGCAGTTAATTATTATATTGAGTCTTTTATGAGCTTTGATTGACAATAGAAAAAGAAAGAGTAGACGGAAGACAATCTTAACAAGAACAAGAATGAGAAGCTTAAAAATTTGAGAATAAACTTCTAAAACCAACTAACTAGTAAATAGAATACAAATGTGTTAAGATAAAGTTCAAAAGAATCCACTAAAAAGACACTGTCCATCTACAATAAGGTAGCCTTACTTCTGTTTCAGTAATAGTACTAAGAAGAATATATTGTAACGATTCCAAAGAAGAGAATGAACTGTAAATGGGATTCTAACCAATGACATCGGATCTAAATGACTCGCGCTCTACCAGATGTAAACTTGCTCGAAATAGGATACTAATACTAATAGACTCTTATATAGGATTCCACTTAATATCTTATTAGTAACTGGGAAAAGAATTCCCTTTATCTAAGTGATTTTTCATTCCCGTGTTTCTTATTCATACCTTGTAGAGCTTGCTTCTTACCTAGAAGATCTCTACTGCATGTATCCCTTATAAAATAAAGGAAAAAATGTACCTAGAATTCCTAGCTAGAGACTTAAATATTTATAGCATTTCTATCTGAGCGATTTCACTCTTTCAAAAAAACTGTATTATATACAGCACAGGTCTCGGATCGGAAAAGCAGATACAATTAAGCGAAATTCGGTTGTAGGAAATAAAATAACCTTAACTAAGTGTTGATATAATGCTTTTTGTAAACACTAATAAATATTGGCGAAATCAGAAAGTACTGACTCACCTCCGTCTAGGGGGATTTTTCGGACCCCTTTTAGTAATAAGAATAATAAAATACGTCCCGAGATTAATACAAGCATGTGACTTCCTTACCAGGATTTTACTACTTTTGATATGACTATCTAAGCAGGATTTAATTAGCTAGTTTGGACTCTTTACCCTTCCTTGTCATCTTATATCAAATTTATCCAAAAAGGGTAGGACTTCAGCTTTCTTGGTGCCAGTAGGTAGAGAGGTGCCTATTCGAATTCCCTGATTTTCATGACATGGATTGCAGCTCTTATCCCCTAAGTGATTAGAAGAGCTACTTGGATGGCATAATCCTCTCAACTCAAACTAAGAAAGGGGTAATAATAGGGCTCGATTTGATAGCAGAGAATAATGTCTTTATAGTGACTAAATTTCGATCTTAAAATTAGGAACACCTTTTCTATCTTACAACAGGCCCCCAAGCTCTAAGAACTGAAAGTGAATTAATATAACAAAATTCGGAGTAAAGCTACCCTAGACATTCAGTAACCTCTTTTTCTCGATCAGAAAGGTTTATATAGCTTGTCTCGTATAATATTTAAAGTGATAAATTATAAGTTTTTTATTTCTAAAGGAGAGTGTATCCTAAAACAGCTAGTTATAAAAAAAGAGTAAATTAGATCTAAGCTATCCCACATTCGAGAGTTTCTTTCGACTTCATTTTTTTTGTATACCCTCTTCCTTCTTTTCCATTTATTATGTTACCCAACAATATTAGCTTCGGATATATGAGTATGACTTGGTATATATAGTATTAGATATACTTATATAATAAATTGCTCCAGATTAACCGAAGGATAAATAGAACGTAAAGAAAATATCTACGGAAACTCTTAATATTACTTTATAACAAGGACTCACTTAACTTGTCTTAACCACTCCAGGAGTTATAAAGGTTAATAAAATAGATTACAAACAGCTGCTAATAGTCAGTAACTACAACCTTAAGTCTTAAGTGGAACCCTCTTGCATATCAATAAAATTGTCCAATATCTATTTTAATAAGAATCATTTTCATTTTACTACTAAAGGTAAGGTGTTCCTGCTTTGTATCCTGATACTAAGTATTTCATTTTAAGAATATCAAAATATCCTTTAGCTTGTAAGAATGGCGTGGATGATGTGCACCCTTAAGTAAGGTAAGTAAAATAGGTACTTTTTTTTTTCAACTGAAGTACAAAAGATTATAACGTGCCTTTATTCGGGGGGGAAAGGCGGTTCCCTTTTTTATACTAATTACAGCGAACCCTAAAGATAGCATTAACTTGCTTTTATAGAATGAGAAATATTTTTAACTTGTATCTTTTGCTTAGTATTAGTAGCTAAGTCAACGAACGTAGCAGGAAACCCTTAGTACTAGGCTCCAAAAAAAAGCATTAACAAGTGAAATTAGAAATCCGTGGATTAGTTAAACTATGTCTTTTTATTTCTAGAAAGAAATTTCTCTTAGTAAGTGGCGCTCTACATAATAACATGTAAAAGCATAGAATAGCCCTCTTTATAACTTTAACACTAAAGGACAACCAAAAATCTTGGGAGTGATAAAACTTTGGCTTTTATGTACTACCTCTTCTATAAATAGGAAGCCCACTCAAATGTAATCTGGGATTTTCCTGCTTTTAAACCCTTTATTCATAACTTAGAAGTTACTTAAAGTTAGTAAATATCACTTAGTAGAGTAAGTAAAGATATCCATATCCTAAAGCAATCCTACTTTAAAATCTAAGAGAGTAGTAGGCGTCTAACTGTCCCCAACGAGGGGGTTCCTTTCTCGAGAGTAGAGCGCAGTCCGTTTAAACATATGACCGAGGGTTCAAGTCCCGTGGATTAGCTTAGCATACAAAGAAATGTTTTATTATTATATTCTAAAAAATCCACAAAGAATTCGATTTTTCTAGACTTAGATCCGAATAAGACTAAATACTATACTCTAAATCTAGTTAAGGGTGTAGACAATAAGAGGAAGTTTTCACTTAATTAAAGGGTCCTAGACTACTTTTTAAATAAAAAATTGTTATTAGTGACAAGAACTTAAGAGTAGGTTAGAGCATAGATTTCCTTTTTAGAAAGTCAAGGGTTCAAATTCAATTTCACCAATATATTCTTATAATATAACAGATAGATAAAAGTAGGTTAAGCAAGTTTCTTCATGAGCAAGAAAAGATTAAGTCTTCCTTTTTGTGACATAAAGATACTGAAAACAACTAGGTAAAAGTACACCTTTATTTGACTAAGGATATTTAGGTCCATGGTTCAAATTATAAAATTCGGATCGCTTTTTGATTGTACAGAGGAATTCATTGGAAGTTAAAAATAAGAGCTCCTAATGGTTTAATGAGAGAGTACAATATTGCCGTATAATACTATATATAAACTAAAGAAAAACTCTATACTTAAAAAATTTATTGAGCCTGTTATTAAATTACAAATGACCGTTTTTATAAACTAAATTATAAAGGAAATTCCTACAGAGTTGTATAACAGGTTGTGAATTTACCTGCCCTTTGAGAATAGATAATTTATGGGTTTCAACGAAAGTCATTGTTACGTCGATTTTCAAATTTAATTTGCCTTTATTATTTCCAAAAAAAGATTTAATGACTAGTTACCAAAATAGATACTTTTACGCGGGATTGTTTTTTGTATGCACCCCTTTCATTTAGCAAGTACTCACTTTTAAGAATAGAGAAATCTCTATGAATTTGAATTTCTTTTTATTTGAGTTTATCAAGGGGACCCGTGCTTACTTTATATTTAAGTGTAAACAACTAATAGGTAATTTTTACTATTATTTGCAATTAGAGTAAACCTAGTAAGTTCCACGAAAAGCATCATATCATATATCATGTACGAATGCATTCACAAAAAATACATACAAAGGACAGAGTAATAGCTTAATTATAGGAGCTCCTCGTTTCGGTAACTCGACCACTTATATGTATTAATAACTATACCATATTACTTGAATAATTTGGATGAAATGTCTAATCTTGAGTCCTCAAGAACTCTTTGACGGTATTCTTTAATCCAAAGTAAGGGGATACCCTAAACAATTAGGTCCATATTTCCGCTTCTCATAAAGCCTAGTTTATATAGGGATACCTGATATATAAGATTGAGCCTGCGCCTAAAGCTTACTTTTGAAATAATATTTTTAGTTTAATGATTGTACTATGAACCCCCCAGGTTATATAGTTATTGGTTACTGCTCTCTCTCAATCCAAACAAAAAAAGTACTCCACAGTATTTATTGGAACCCTGTCTAAACTTTACTTTATAAGGAAAAGCGTTTATCCAACAAAAGAGTTTCCTTTAAGGTTTTTCTGGGCTATTTAGTCAGACTTAATACTAAAAAGTGGCTCATATTTTGGTAGAGCTTCTTCAAAGTTTCTGTTAAGCCTTGTCACCTTAATTAAAAGAACTTTTAAGGGTATCTGGTGCGGGTTTATGTACAAAGATAAAGCAACTTTGGACCCTAAAACTTTTAAGTCTGATAATATAACGTCATTACAAAACCCTTTATAAAATTAGAAAATAAGTCAAATTTAAATCACTATTATAACGTCCAGTAAGACTCCTAAGCTATATATAGTAATTTACTTGTATTTCTGGAGTGAATGGAGTGTTCTCCTACGAATGAAACCAATAATAAGTACTAGAATTCCCTTTTTACACAAGCCAAAGCTTTACTTTCTTTTTATTAAAGGTGCTCATACTAGGGTTTTAATGCAAAAATTATAATTATATAGTTCTCGAGCAACTCCCCTCGGTTGGAAACATCCTGTGTGATTAGAACATTCCTTGAGACTTTTAGAGAGTCCTTATCAACAATTCAAAATAGATACCTTGTGTGCTAGACTTCTATTCAACTAATGTACTTTCCCTTTCAACTACGGATTTCAAGTGGGGCTCAAACTTCTAAAGGTATCCGGGTAAAAAAGACAAGGAGTTCATCAGTCAGAACTTATAATATTTACTCTTTAATAAAAATAATACTTCTTTCCTTATTAGCTTTAGGGGTTCTGTAGCTTACTAATTCCTTGTAATTGAATAATACCCGCACAATAGAATTTCTAATTTGACTTTCAAGAGTCCAAGACCGGCCCAAGGAACTTTTCTTACCTTCCTAATTTAGGAAAGGGCTTTATGTACTATGAAGTCTCAATGGGATCCCATACTCGTTAATTTGCTTTATAAACTTAAATTTATACATGAGTTTCTTAACCCCGCACTTAGAAGATAGAATAGTAAAGCCCTCCCGGTCAGGTAGATATAGAAAAATGAGTAAGTCTTGGTTTTTTAATTTAGCAGATTAAATAATCGGAATTTCTTAGAATATTTGACAATTTAGATCTAATTGACTTTCCCGGTGTTTCTGGCAGTAAGTATAAATGTTTAAAATAAAGTAAATGCTTTTTATAGAATAAGGGATCTAAAGCTTGAGTTCAGAGGGAGGCTTGGTTTGGGTACTTCCAGAGTTAGGAAGGTACTTACCGTATGTATAGAGGAGTTTTTAGTCTTAGATTACATAATGTTTGAGAGCCCCCCAAGGAAAAGGGGGTTTTGTCGTATCCAGAATACCGGAATTCGGTAGTGTTCGCTTTTCGTACGAGCATCAATCTTAGTTAAACAAACGCACTCTGTTAGAAGCAAGTCTTTGTTACAGAAACCCGGTGTCTGACCAATTAAACGAATTAAAAATGACTATAAATGTCTGTAGTTTAGCAGACTATACCTCGCAGGAGTTCTTTCGTTCTTTAATTACCAAAGAGGCCTGTTTACCCTTACTTTGTACTAAGGTAAGATGTTGTTCTCTCTGCTGGAGTGGAAAAAAAGTATAGAAACCTAATAAATATTGTCTTAGTACTAGCATTCAGTAAAGAAGGAGCTTTTAGGTGTTGTTCCGTTTACCACCTTGTAATGAAATAGCTCGGGCTACCTTATAGAGGCCTACCGGGGATCCCTCTTTCCCTATTAATATAAATCCATGCCTTGTAGCTCTAGTGTACGCGTTTCAAGCCATGGTCCAACTCATGCTCTACTCAATAACTATACAGGGTAGCGCTATAGATTCAAGCCCCCGTATTGTTTAGTAACTTAAAACACATACGTAAGGCCTTTTTTAGCACCTCTGCCTTAGCAACGTAGGGGTATCTCTTTTAAAACCTAGAGCTTCTTAAAGACAAAACAGCGGTTTAGCTGGCTTCAAATAGAAATGCTTAGGCAGGGTTTTATAGTATATGAGGGTAAAGTACTATTTATAAATAAAGGAGCTGTTTTCATTAAGAGTAAGACCTAATATATTATTAAGGTTTTTTCTTCCTGCGGGTAGAGAAGCTTCTTTTAGGAAACTACTAAGTCTCCTTGAAACCTATAATGAATAAAGTTAACTGCTGGATTTGAACCTAGGAAAACTTCTGGCGGAGACTCATACCCTACTAAGTAGTGTCAGAAAACATGTTAATATAACAAAGAGATACCTGTCAAAATTCTTGATTATACTTCCAGCATTTGAGCCCCCTTAAATTTTAGAACTTTATAATAAGGGTTAGACAACTCAAGAATTCTTTTCTCTAAAGCCGAGGGTTCAAACCCTAGCTAAACCCCCAATAAAAACTCCCCCTTGTAACTGTAAAAACTTTATTTAGTTGTCCTGGCTAGATGAGTTAAAGATAAAAAAGGGGTCCTTCTAAAAGATTAAAAGCTTTACTAAGAGCGATCTCTACTTCCTTCGGCATGCTCTTATCATATTTACATTTTTTATAGAATGAGTAGTTTGTACCTCGATCAATTTTGCAATTGTGCTAGATAAGGTAGTATCCAGTATGGAGCTTATAAACTGTGGAAACTAAGCTTTTTCTCGTTTCCTACTTGTGTCATGAAGCTAAGTATGCAATAAGTTCTTTTTATACGGATACCCATTACTGCACAAAAAATCCTTTTTTGCGAAAAATATAGGACTCTTTTTGGAATCCACTTTTTTTCAATGTTAACGTGTTGCCATAAGGAATAATATTTAGATATCTGAGTAATTTGCCAAATAGAGTGTATAAAGAGAAAGTAGTATTCTCATAAAAACAAGAAAAAGTCTAATAAAATCATGATAGGATAATTGATCTTGTTTTTTTCAGGGTTTAGAATTAAGGAATACGGAAAAGTAATAAATACCTGATCCTTAACTTGAACTTGGGTTGCGGTAGAGCATAGCCCTAGTAATAGAAGCTAAGCTTTGCTTATTTCACATTATAATTCTTACAATCTGCCAAGAGTTAGGGAGTTAGGAAAAAAGTTTATAATATATATAAGATACTTAAGCATTGTTTCTAAGATTTTCTCTCAATTATTCTAATTAGATATGGAAAAACTAAGAAATAATATAAAATTTTCGCGTACTAAATCACTTATATATATATGTTTTTTTTTAATTTAAGGAGTAAAGTGATAGTTCTTCACTACCTAACTATGACCATACACTCGGTGTTTTACAAATAGGATGTCGGAGGATACCTTTGTAAAGCAGATCATGTCTTGGTTGGCGGGTTAAAACTGGGTGGCCTTCTAGTATTTTGTTACCAGAGTTACAACCTAAAGTTTTCCTACCTGGTTGCAGCTATTTAAAATAGAGTAAAATTCTATATTTATTATTCCTGCACTAGTAAATTCTTATGTATAGAGCCCGCCTACTTTATACACAGCTTTAATTTATTTCTATAGTCAAGTTTTCTCAGATAGCTTTATGGGCGAGCTAAGCAAAAAGTGTACTCTGTAGAAGGGGCTTCTTGCTGATTTTGAGGAGTTTTCTACTTTACTAATCTATTAGGCTAAACTTTGAAAAAGAAACTTAATTATTATAAAATTCTATTGAAATCTAGTAGTACAAGCTACTGGAAGTCTTAAAGCATGTTATAGACCGCGTAAAAGTCCGTCGAAATCTAAAAAATGTTACATGTCAAGTCCTTGATACGAGTAATAGAGTCCTTATAAAAGAATGTGGATTACAACCTTGGAGCTAATTTAATAAAGGGAGATCCTACTAATCCAGCTCAGTGTTTTTATACCAGAATCCGGGAATTCCCTATCTAAGCGTATCTTTGTTTTGGTAGTCCTATAGTTAATATCTGCTATATCTATTCCATTTTTTCTGCTTCAAAGTCCATTCTAACCTAAAACTAGGGTTTGTTCTTATTGTGGACGTCTAGTAGTATGGAATAAAAGTCTAAGATTTTTTGCTTAGGAATGAAGAATCTCGTTACTTCTAACTTTCATAAGGTAGGTAAAAAGGTACATAATTTTAATAAGCATACCCCCTGAATTTACTTGAATTTTATTAAAAAGGAATCTCCTATTTTCTTTGCTCTAGGCTAGTTATTCAAAAGCAGCAAGTCTCTAAAAAACTAGACTACCAAAAATTTTATAGCGTGTCTCTGTTTAGGTCAAGATAATAGAAAAATACCAGATAAATATTATCAGACTTCATATTTTTATATCCAAATAAACAAAGTTCTTTTTAGTTTTTTTCTGAAAAGATAGGAACATAGGACTCTTGCTAGTTTAGGGACCGGTGCTTTCTGGAAATTTAGGCAGGTTATAAACTCGTCAAAAAAGGTATTCTTTACCTATGAGGAACCCTTTTTACTAACAAAAAGGTTTAACTTTACTAAAAAGAAAAAGTTTAGCTGCTGGGATCAAACAATTATATTAGACCACTTTCTTGATTTGACTTACATTATGACATGTATATAATCTTTATTAAGATCTTTAATAGTTTTGGCTCTACACTATGGTAAGGAAAGGGCCCCTTATCAAGCATATAGATAGTCTACCTCTCCTTTTTTTTCTATTCCGAAATTAAATTTGAATATATTTTGTAAAAAAATAACTTACTTTACAAATAACACAATTTCAGGGAGATTTCTTGGTAAGCACTTATTCTTATATAAAAGTACCCTTTTTTTGAGAGTCTGTAATTCTTTAAATAAGCGCAAGTTATATAAACTTTCTAAATCTACACACACAAGCCATGGCCTATAACTCCTGTTAATTTGTTCTTCTTTTTTTCAATCGAATAGAGTGCCCTCGCGTTATTACGTTCTTAGACAGAGAGTCCGAGCGCAAATCTAAACCCTAAGATCCTTGCAGAGTAAAAGCAGTGGTTAAGATTAGAGATATTAGATTTATAGGTTATTTCTTTTATAAAGATGCTATAAGATCCTTAGCTTTTCAATTCAATACCGTTATATATAATTTTTGCTAAATAAAAGGAAAATGAGTATAAAAGAAAAGAATTCCCGCATCACGAGGAACTTTTTATCATATGATTAAAAACACATTATAAATAGAAAATAGGTAGCACATTTTCAAGAAAATACGTTGTCATGAGTCAATTTATTCCTTTAGAACAGAATCCCCGATAAAAACCAAAGAGCTAGAGCAATGAGTCATCAACAAGAATTCCGTAGGTTCAAATCCTATTACAGTTTAAAAAGTATAAGAAGTTTATAGGCATTTTTTAGGTATACCGCTTCGAAGAAGGTACTTAATTATGATGTTAGTATTCTCTCCCTTTTTATATTTCTAGTTGTCTTCGTACTTTTTTTATAGGCTTATTAAGCCATGTGTTCTATTCAGTTTCTTTCCTTGTTGAACTAATCTAGTAGCCTAAAGTTTATTTATATTAAGAATTTTTATAGTCAGGAGTTTTAAGTTAATTTAAAAGTCTAGGAACTCTGCTTATGCTTTAGCTAGGGAATCTTATAGAGAGTTGTTATATACTCCGGAAGGAACGAAGTAGTAGTATTTTATATCCATAATTGGAAGCATTTATTTAGTTTAAGAGAAAACACTAATGTCAGCTTCTATAAACTCTGGATTCAAGGGATTCAAGATTCCTCTAGTAGGGCCTGTAGTTACTATATATAACCTTTTTGTTAACTTAGTAGGAGTATGAAACCCTTAACTATAGGCTTTTATAAAACTAACAAGGACTCTCAGTAGCTTTTACAAGTAAGGAAACCCGGAATATAGCTGCAAATATTATAAAGAATAAACTTTGCTGACTTTAACTGTACTCAACTGGAATACTAAAAGGTTCAGGTAAGGGCTAATCTGAGTAAGAATAAAGAAGAACTTTATTTTTCAATACTATTCTTGGTATTTTAGATATAGATTTAGAGGAGACCTAAAAATTCCCATGCAATCCAAAGGAAAAAAGAGATAAATATTTCTATTTAGCGTAACTATAGGATTTTGAACCCTTGCATTATCCCTAACTACTCTAATTTGAATTATTTTAATGGGAGAATTAATTAAAGAAATGGATAGCAGCTTCCTCAATAACTAAAAGAAATATAAAGTATACTAAATGGTAAAACCTAAACAAATATAGGAAACTAAAAAGCTTGTACTCTATTTTCTATCATGGGATAAGGAAGCTTCCTTTTAATTTAGTATAATAAAGCAAATTGCTTTGGAAAAACGTAAGGTATTTTATTACAGATTGGGGGGAAACAACTAAGAACTAGATATTTGTATTGTGAACCTGAATTAAATTGTAAGAGTTTTGAGTTTCTATTTTGTTATCAAAAGTTTCTAGATTGATATATGGAAATACAAATGGATTCCGCAAGTACAAGTTCAAAATAAGCATAGCTTACTAGAGCTCTTGTTTAGCTAGTATCTATCGTAGGGTTTTACCAAAAAGGGAATTCTTAGTACTGGATTACATTAGTTAATTTATTCGACTTAGATTTATTATAATCTAGCAATTTAAATGTCTTAAAATCCAAACGAAATCCGGATTTTCTATAAGATTTCCTACTATTAGGAATAAAAACTAAATAATAGGGAAGCTAATTAAACAAAGAAAGTTCAATACAGATATTGACTCAGTGAATAGTTATGCATAAGAGTCAACTCAAAAACGGTCGGAAGTCTTATTGGATAGAATATAGAGGTTCTCCTTTTGTCTTGTATTCATTTACCAAAGGAATGCCTTGACTTTCTTTCTATATATCTGTAATATATCCTCTAGATAGTATTGCTGGAAGAATCTATTTTTAAGGCACAAGTTGGTTACTCGCTTCTTGTTGAAAAGTACTGTGGTGCAGAGGAAAAGAGCTTTGTCATACTCAATAGTGGTTCCTTTTCTATCCCCTTTTGGAAACTTTTTATCACTTAAAAATGAAACTTTCATAGCTACTGTACTGGGTCTTTCTTCGCTTTTACAATATAGGTACCCTTGTGAATGGAGAGGGTTTACTTCTTTTGAGGCATAGGTTTCCTATTTTCATTTTCTGTATTCTATTGAAAGCCCTGCTTTGGGGATTCACTATTAAGATTCTGAAAATAGAACGAGTTCCGTTTTATTATAAACGACATACGCTAAGTTGTTCTTGACAAGGGTAAAGGAGTTAGCCTGGGACTTCTCACGGGTTGTATATTTACTTGTGTTTGACCCGTCTTAAAATTAAAGAACGTACTCTGGTGAGCGGGACTTGAACCAATGGCATTCCCCTCAGATATTGCTGAACTCTATAATAAGTTTGAGTTAAAACTTGTTCGTAGGGGGAGCCCGAAATGCGTACGAGCAACTACAGCCATACCTTTTTGACTCAATTTGAACTCTTGAATACTTGTTGTTTTATTGTTATGTTTTTGGTTTTATACCCTTTTTCGAAAAGTTACAGCGCTATTAATTAGAGTTTATTACAAAAATACCTGGTCCTATAACCCATTCCGAGGAGACTTTTAGGCTATGCTGCTACTGAAAGAGCACTCATAATATAAGTATAACTCCGGCTAAGCGCTCCCGTATCTTTAAGTTAGGTAAAACCAAAGTCCCACAAACTACAATTAAATATAAAATTCTCGATATGGGGCTAGTCTAATACTAAGACACTATAACGGGATCCTTAGTCCAGTGATGTTACCGTAAGTTGATATACCCTGAAAGCGCTGTAAAATAAATAAGATTATACATGTCTTAGCTTAGAGTTTCTATTCATACATTCGAAAGATTCCAGAAAGGGGGTACTTATAAAAGTCAAACTTGTTTTCGATAAAAATTACTTAATATAGAGTTTCTCTTACGTATTTGCTAAGAATATTAGTAAACCGTTGGGGCCGTTAATTCATTTATCTTATTCGAAGGGTAGAGTGGCCGGACAACTTATATCAATAACGAGAGTTTTAAACGCGCTGTATATAGGTCTAGGGCGCACAAAAGAACGAGTTGTTAAGCCTATCCCGTTATACTTCATTTTATTTAGACAAACACCCTTGACATATAAAATAAAGGATCCATTTGACTCTATACTTCTCAACTAGTATAGAAGTTCCAGACTTATATGAAAGAATTCTTAGAGGTATTAGAATCTTTAACCCCGATATTTATCGAACTAAGTGCTCATTGAGTACATACTCATACCCATTAGATTATTACATATTTCGGCTATTTACTTTACTTGCTTTGTAGGGCAAAACATAGGACTCCACTCTCTTTAGGGGCGAACTTAGGCAGTGTCCCCAGAAAAGATTCTATTTAAAAATATCTTTAATCCGAGCTGTGGGTATGTTACTTAGCTAAGTTTGGTAACCCTATAGATTGATTTATTTAAAGTTGCACTGCATCACGTGTGCCCACCAAGAACTTAAGGATATAGGCTATTTAAAGTTACCTTTTTCTATTCTATATTAAGACTCTCAATCGGGGACTTATAGAGCAAGCCACCCATGAAATTCTTTAATTATCAAGGGCTTTCGGTTTTCTTTGTAGAAGGTAAATCCCCCGTATAAATTTATACCCTGATTTTGAGTTTCCAGTATTTCAAGAAAGTAAAAAGAATCCATTTTCCTGACATAAGAAAGCCCCTCTTTTTAGTTTATAGGACAAGAAACTTATATATTACCCTATTTGTGATACCCTGCGCTTTCTGTACTTAGAGACCCTTTTATATGCTAAATGAATGAACAGAATATACAGAGTATAGAGAGTTGGAAGGTCCGGATTGGTTTTTAAAATTCCTACTGTTAAAAGGGGGTGCTCCTAGAGGTAAATCGGAATCTCCTAGACATCCTTTGGGGTTTTTTCAAAGGGCCTTTTTGCTCATGTTAGAGCGGTTAGTCAGCAACCTTAGTTAAGATAACAAGCTCCATAATCCTAAATTTGTTATTAAAGTGAGAGTTAAGTATTTTCTGGTCTGTGAGTAAGAACCTTTGGAGCTTAATAGGGAGGCTGGTGGTTTAGGTTAATATAACCAATATATTTGGCGGATTCCAAAAAAAACTATTAAGTGCCCGGAAATGTAACCTCATATTAATGAAATACTAAGCTAGACCCAACTAGTTTGTGCCAAGGTACAAATCATCAGGTTAGTGCTATATAAAACTTCGTATGAATATTTTGCCTTTTGTTAAATATGTTTCTATTTTCCAGTTCAAGAGGATGATATAGTAGTAATCCTTGTAACCAGTCCAAGGAAAAGCCTCTTTATTAATCAGAAAGAAGTACTTAGCAAAAGCTTACCTTTTATTTGGGAAAGAGAGTCCTTTGGGGTACAAGAGATTTGTGCAGGTAAAAAAAGGAAGCCGGTTGGTTTCGAAACCGTATAGGAATCTTGTTTACCTTTATTATAGTAAATAGATATGTATAAGTATAAAAGCCAATCATAGGTATGAGACTTCATCACTTAAAATGTCCGAGAGTAAAAAATTTGTTACAACTAGACTTTTCATTAACGAACCCTACTCTTTATTTAGCTTTCTTTTCTGTTCAGAATGGGTCTATTAGGATAAGCGAATCCTAGTACTATAGGTAGCAAATATTATTATTAGTTTTATTATATACTGAAGAGTTCCTGTTAGATGAGAATACTTTAACAACTAACAATTGAGAGCTCAAGTACCAAAGCTTAATTCCTGACCAGGCTTTTGCCTAATATATTACTTTCGTTTGTGTATTCCCGGGTTTCCTATGTTTTTGTTGCTGTCTTTGAACAGGAGAAGGCTCCATCTGTTAGACAATCCAATAGAAATTCCATTATTAGTTTATACCTTATACGATACGAATACATATAAATGGGGTTTCTATTATGGCTTTTTTGAATGTAAAAGCACGGATACTTTATAGCTATAGGAAGTCCTCCCCTTGTAAGATACTCGAGCAAAAGTCGGAAGTGCTTGGAATCTTGCTCACGCGAGCAACCGCGTTGTATCTAGAACTATAAGAAAATATAAATATTAAAACTAAGCAGCAAAGGGGTCCTACTTATGAGTATATTACTTTACGAAACCGGGGTTCAACAGAAAGTCTCATATTTCTAAGATAAGAAGGGCCCTATATCTCCTTAAGGGCTAAATTTCTCCCCTTTTGTTAATCCCTTAAACTTCATTTATGGATTCTCCTGAATTCCTGTTTTAGATTTAACAAAGCACTACTTTTAAGCTGCTAGATTCTCCTAAATACACAAAACGGCAATTTAAAGAGCCCTTAACTTCTAATATTGTATATAAGCAGGGGTACGTAAAAATTAGATGAAAAGTACATCTCTTCGTACTTTCTCTTAGATAATGTTCATAAGTAGCATCATAAAAACAACCTCTTACTCGTAGTAGGTTTTACTGTATATTCTGGGTGCAAATATGCATATTATTTTTATTGCTACAGTTCTGTTCTATCTAGCTCCATGCTTTATGTAGCATCCCGTAGAAGTATAGAATATTAGCTCAACTCGGGGGTCTCCATATTCCTTGCCAAAAGCTTACTTCTATACTTTATTTAACAGGGTTGTATACGAGTAACACAACTCTTTATATCAGGACTATATACACAAACAAAAAGGACGGAGATAATCCATAAAAACAGGGTTTCCCTATGACTCAAGTTTATACCAAACTAGTAAGCTGCTTCAGCAAATTTTGATTCTAATTAGAGTTAGAATAAGCCTTTCAAACGAGAACCTTGCCCTAATTCTCGAAGGATTTCACGATTCCTTGTACCAAAATAAGCATTTTATGATATTTGCTATCGTTGAGAAACTTAACTTTTTAAAAATTTACACAGATTCCCGATGGGGTTCCCCTGTATGTACATTTACTTTAGTGTTAAAGTTTAGGCAAAAAGCCGGTAGACAAAGACTTCTTGGTATGATATAACTCCTTTAACAAGTAGGAATTTTTATATTACTTGAGTTTAAATAGGCATATCCCTGTACTAAAGGATAAGTAAGACTACTTACTGCGAACTCCCTATTGATAACTACAAGATAACCCAGTAGGATTTATGCTGTAATATTTACAGAGTACTGATCAATATCTGGTAGGAAAACAAGAATGACTACGTATACATACGCGTGGAGAAGGGTTTCAGTTAGATATCGTATTTTTATAAAGCCTAATATCAATAAATAAAAATATACAAAAGCGAGAGTTTTACATAAGTTGAATTTCTAGAGAGGTATCGGTCCCGTGCGAGATCTCCTTAAGCTTTTGGCTTTACTGAAAAGAGGGCTTTTAGTTTAGGTTTTTGAAGATTCCTTGCTTTTTTGATTTAAAATCTAGTGCTTAATTAATTAGCTTACAAACGTGAGTGTATTGCTGGAGACAAAGAGTGCTGCCCTATTAGAACTGCGGGTTCTTCGTGTACGCCATTAATAGGATCTCGTTTCAAACTATGTATAAGACAAACTAGGGACATCTCTCCTCTTAAGACTTGGAGAATACTTTTGCATAACAACAAAATCAAGTAGGTTAGAACACAACGCTTTTAGCTTGCATTTCATAGGTTCGAGTCCTTTGTCTTAGTGTAATAAGAAACGCCCCGTGTACACTCCCAAGCCTGGGTACAAAAAAGTATAAAAAAACCCTTATTTCTTAGAAGAGAAAAATGAGAATTAGATTAAAATAAGTCCAAAATGTGTAGTAAATAAACTCGGCTTGAACCCCGGACTTCCCAGAAAAAAGTTTTGTTTTCCCTAGCTACAAAAACGAAATATAAAAGTCTTGTTGAAATTTTACGAGATAAAGTGCTTTATGGAAGAGTTTAAAGACCCCTTATTTAGGCTTCATTACTGCAAAAAGAACTTCGGAGGCTTGCCCACTAAAAAAACTTAACTAGGAAGTCTACTGAGGACTTGAAATTACTAGAGATTTCCCGATCCCTGAGTGGTTTGCTTCTTCACTGAACTCAGTTATTTATCAATAAAATTCCTTTGTTTCAAAATTAGTCCGTAACTTGCTAAATATCTTTTAATTTAACTAGTTGTTGACGGACTTTTTATCTTGTTTTGAAGGCGCTTATGCACAAAACTAAAAAGGAATAGCACTAACCGAGATAATCACACGTTCTACCTTCATTTATAAAGCGGATATTTTTCATCTACATAAACTACTTACGACACCAACTCCCTGAATAGCAGAATTCCATACTTAATTTCCTTAACAATTTAAAGTGACCCTATCTGAATGTCGATATGACATTTTTACAGAGTATTAGCTTATATAGTAAATTTTAAGGAGATGTCTAACGGATACTTACTACAGAGGCTCTTACTTTAGTAGAATATATTTTAAAACTTCAAAAAGTTAGGATATAACACTTGTTAACTTGTATTGGCATTTCAAGAGGGACTTATTCTGCACTATTTGTAATCGGCTTTAGACTAAACCCCGGAGTGTTTCATCTTAGTTATAGAGGATTCTCATAGTTAATTTCAACAAGCCAAAACTATATTAACAAAGAAATAGATGAATAAATTCCTTGGGGTACTCCGGGGTTCAGCATTAGTATTACAAATTGAATCTTGTAGAACGATGCTGTTTAAAATTTAGATTTATTCTCTGCTTCTCAAGGAAGTGAAACCTTAGCGTATATCGTCAACAAACTATATCTTTATATTCTAGGAATTCCTGTACACAACCACTTGCTCGGTTATTGCTTTTATAAGTTTTCTCAGAGTTCTCAAGTTAAAAGGGTCCCCTTATCTTTTGTCTTTTTAACGATACGTTTTATATTTATTTTATTTAGTTGGTTTCTTCCCAGTCTAGTTGCTAGAGAGTGTACTTTTCGAAGCACCCTTCAATTTTAAAGTAAAGAAAGTGTTTTATTCAAAAGAACACCTTTGCGTTTATTATAGGGGGCTCTACTAAACTACTGTACTATTCTTAATCTAAATAAAATCATCTATATTTAAATTCAAAATAGGAATGCTTTTCGCTATTAAGAATTTAGAATGGTGCTAATTATATGTATAGAATTCTTTTAGAGATTCAACAATGAAAAATCTTAAGTCAAGCAAACTTGGTAGGAATTTTGCTGAAAGAAGCACTCAGTTTTCTTTGTTTAACAAGTAATTCGGACTAAACCGTTGGAAAAGGGTTTTATAAAAGGGGTACGTTATAAAAGGATGTCGCAGGTATAAAGACTTTAGGGGTAAGTCCTGAATTGTGTGTCTAGAAATAAATTAATTGTAAAACGGGACATAGGAAGGAGTGCTTCTTGAAAAGGTTAATCTTTAGATTAGAAATTCTTGTATTACCCGTACTTGTAAGAGTGGAGCTAATTGTTCTAGTTAGTTCTTAAATAATTAAGGTAAGTAATTGTTCCTCAAGTGTAAATATAAGTATAGAAAGAACTACTATATAATAATTAGGTTACATTCCCATAAAAAGTTTCACTAGATTTAGAATAAGGTAAAATTATGCTCAGGAGCTCCATAGTCTAATCAGTATTAGATACAAGATTCATATAGAGTTTGAATTACTTACCTTTCCAAGGAGCTAGTCCTTATAAGGAGCCCTTAGTCTATAGCCTCAAAGAAAGCTCATTAACAGGTAGCTCTGTTTCTCCGTCTTATCTTGGCGGGGTTATACCTCAAATATATATATAGGCTTAACTACTAGTAAATAACTCCGGTATTAAGTAAGGACAGTTAAGATAAGGAATGCATCTTAGGTATTTAAGGAAAATTGGGTTACCTATTTAGTTGTTTGTTAGTGTTTTCATGTCAGAACTTTTTATAGTGTTACTGTATTCTGGTTAAAGGCGTTAAGAAAATAAAAACTAAGTAAGTTGTTTCCTTGTTTCCGATTTGAAATCTTAAAAAGTATAAGAGAAGTGAACTGTAAAGCTAATTTGGTTTGCGATAAAGACTCTATAAATCCATCTAAATTTGTAAGGATTTAGGATCGCTCAAGTGAGTTTAACCAAGGGGCTAGCCTAGATAGATAAGAAATAAATTTAGAAGCAAAGAGCAAGTCTAAGGAGCCTGCTTTCACTGAATAAGGTAAAAAGAAACTCGGTAACTTAGTCAGGAGGATGCCCTTAATAATCTTTTTTGAGAAGCTAGGTTATTGGAAAACGGGCAAAGTCGGGTTTATACTCTTTTTAATTAGTAAGACAATAGGGCTCTTGATAAGGGATTCCTGCTAGATTATCCTACATTTTGATAGGTTTTACGGGATACAAGGCATTTTCAAATAAATCCGGATTCGCTATCCTTAACAATTCTAAACTATTTACTTAAAAAAACTTCAATTTAAGTGCTTAAAAAGGTCCTTTCTCAGGGCCTGGCGAATGCATTTCTTTAATTCAAGGAAAGTTTTATTATTTAATGAGAGAGTAAACATCAAAGGAAATTATAAGAGATAGTTAGTAAGTTATTAAGGAGATTCTAATAAGGAGGGCTAAAACCTTGTTATTTTATAAAGCGAGAATCCTTTTTGGAGTAGGGTTTCCCTAGGAGTCTAACTTTTATAAAGAGTAGTCAAGTTCTCCAGTCAGCTTTCTGATTTGAATAAAGGGAGGCTTCCGGAGATTATACTCTATGTCCACTCACAGCTATTCCAGAATTGTCTGAATCTAAATACGCACTCCCCTTTAGTTAAGGTAAATTCCATTCTCGAAAAGGCTTACTCCAGTTATTAAATTGCCCCTACCCTCTCTTACTTTATGTGAAAACAAAGAATATAGTCACTATAACCAATTAAGTAATACCGTGGTAGGAATAAGAAGAAAGTACTACTCTCGGTAAAAACCCATAAGCTACGCCTTGCTTTCTCATTTGGCATATCGCCTTTTTCATAAATTAATTATCGCGGGATCCTTACTTATGGATAATGACTCTGGGAGACTCTTTTTGGTATCCTCATTTATCAAAAGTCTGCTAAAAAAGAGACAAGTACCCCTACTTTAGTTATAACATTTGATATAACATATAATACTTGACTGCCTCTTTTGCCGTGACATATAGTAATAAAATTACCCAAAGATTAAGAAAAAAGTGGGCTATGTATCTTGTTTAGTACATTTCACTAAATATAGAATCAATTTCCTCCTTTTAAATCAGGTCAGTCTTACAGTTGTGCATAGTATGAACGCTCGGGTGTATAACAAGTTTTTACGCACTTCTTGTTACTTACGACTTTTGTGAGAGACCTCAATTTTTTGTGCCCAGAGTGATATTCTTTAACGGACTCCGACTGAATAGAAAAAGGCAAACTTAAGTTAAACAAGTTTGCGAGGGTCCTTATACCAGAGAATTTAGGGGATAAAGGCATTACTGCTTTAGTAATGAGTTTTCGGTAAAGACTAAGAGAAGTCTAGCTCTCAAGAGTCTGGGTATTAAGAAAAGTATGAAGTAGGTGTCTATAACGTAAGTAGGTAATATCAAATAGACTTCTAACATTTCCTTCCTTCGCTCCAGTCAGGTACAAGAACCATTACTAATCTAAAAAAGGTTTCTCTCCTCCTGATAAATAGAAAAGCAGTTTATACCTTTAAAATATCCTATGAAGCGCTCTAATTAGAGAGGTGACCCCCTTATAAAAAAGCGTACAGCAATATTAAGAGAAAAGCTAAGTCTTTTAACGGGACATAGAGCGGGTTCTTGGATTTATATGTATCTTCAGTTTTATCCCTGGTTGCCTTGATAGAATTCAGTTAGGGAATATTCGAGCAGAATCGAGTCTTAATTTGGAAAATAGAGTCGTATATACGTATAGTAGGGTGTTTATAGGTCCATGCACTTTTAAGAAAAGTACATTATATAGATAGTAAAGAGTTTAATCTAGTATACACCAGTAGAAGGAATACCCAGTTCTTTTACACAAACCCTTAATTGGTAAGGGATTAAAGTACTTTTAGATTTGGCGGTTTAGAAAAGGATCTCCTTTTGGCGAATATAGCTACAAGTAAGAGTTAGGCTACAAAGAAGGGAAATGGACTTTCGAAGAGTAACAAACAAGTCAATAAGAAGTTGGGGTTAACCCTGGTAGTGAGATCGGGATCTGGCTAATACTGCGTTTCCATTCAATAATACAAGGTATTTCTTTTCATTTTTGACTCAATTCGGATAGCATATTCAGCACCAAGTTTTTGAATTGTGAGAAGATTTTTAATATATCGAAGCCAACCATACATAACTTTTCTTCAAATATCCTCAATTTAGGGCTCACCCAAACTAAACTATAGTAAGGCTCTGAACCAATGTCATTCGATAACTTCTGGTAGGGCTCGTTTGATTCAACGTAAAAAAGAGATCTAAAAAGGCTGTAAAATCGCTTATATAGAAAAAGGTTCTAGTTCATTGAGCACATTTTGGCAATAAGTTTATACTTTTTCTGGAGGGATCGCAT
The DNA here is from genome assembly GCA_036897665.1 of Pelargonium citronellum. Classification (NCBI taxonomy): domain Eukaryota; kingdom Viridiplantae; phylum Streptophyta; class Magnoliopsida; order Geraniales; family Geraniaceae; genus Pelargonium; species Pelargonium citronellum. Next base: position 20,496 of record JAYMSZ010000088.1, read on the forward strand.
GGTGTCGTTTAAGGCGCAGCTTTGCTCGGAGGAAATGCAATTCGAACCCTTGCATGACGCTTAAACTAACCAGTACTTTACCACTTCGCTATACTCCACTGTCAAGACTTACTTGAACGGGATTAATTAAAAAGATTAAGGTTTGACACAACATAGAACTGTATTTCTACATGGTATTCTCCTGCTAAGGCGAAATTAATACAAATAAAGAACTCTAGTCGAAGTTAGATCTCTTTAAAAATAAAGTATTACCGATATCTATACAAAAAGACCCTAGATGTATGAAAACTTGTTATTTATAAATAACAGTAATTCTCTTAAGAAGACTCTATATAAAAGAACCCCGTAAAGAGGAAAGCCTTAGTTAGACTCTATCCATTATGACAAGTAGAAGAAGTGCTTAGAACACTTGTTGCATAGTATTCCCTGAACGGGAGATTTTCAGTAAAAGCCAGAACCTTTATTTCGAGTTTAAGTTACTTTTAGTTTTTTTTCGAAAAAGAGTTATTATAAGATAAGGGTTACATAAATGCCTTAGGAGTAATACAAGGGGGGTCCCTACAAAAAGTCCTTTATTTCCTTACTACGATAAAGTTATTAAGGAATGCCTGCACTTTCGCTTTAATTTAGATTCTCTATTATTTACAGGTATCTGTAGAATTTTTATGGATTAGATTTATTATATATACTCGGGCTATTTACATTGGTAGCCCATACTCTTGTTTGTCACTCTACTGGTAGAATATATAGGGTTAAGGGTGACCTTGTGGTCAAAGGAAATAACTAGTACTCGAACGACCCCAACTAAAGGCTGAAAAATGCTTTTATGTCTTTATTACAAGAACTGGGTATTAAATTTAGTAAAAAAGAGAGCTCCTTTCTCGGTAAGCGAGACAAGTAATAGTACTAAAAAACTTCAATTTTTTAGTTAGCGCTTTCATATTTGGTTTTATAAATTTATAGGGAAGGAAAAAGTCTAATATCTCACGTTTTCAGGAGTCATAGAGATTAAAAGAGTAGATAGTAGCCTGTAATGTGTGTTTCAGGTGTTTTGTAGGCATTTCTATCTGAAAGTTTGTATATCCCTTTTTGTTCTAGCCCCGTTAAATGTACCATTTTAATCCGGGAATTTTTCTACTAGTTTTAAAACACTCTCTTTCAAGTTAGGAAATCTAGGTAGAAAAAAAATCTATAAAACTGTCTCACTTGATAATTTATTCCGGAAAATATCGACTCAGTCATTAGTTACAAGGATATAAGATCTTCGTAGACACTCAGGGAATAACCGAGAACATATATAGTTAATGAGTGTTATAGCTACTTTTTGAATTTTGAAGGAGAGTCCCACACACTTTATTACTGACGTCGGATCAAACTTTTAGTACAATATAGCCCATAACGTTTTTTACTGTGACCTAATTACTAGTTTTTTATATCCTTGTCGGACCTATCTATAATATTCGCGAGGACTTGGTAGGTATCTAGGTCCTCCTAACGCACTGCTTAGGATAAAGGAAGTCTTACAGTCATTAAGACCTATAAATGGAAAGTGGGGGAGTCGAATGGAACATGTCATCAAGCTAGGCGGTTACAGTTCTAAAGAAAAGAATTCCTCTAACTCTAAGTAGAATTAATATATATTAAATATGATTTACCAATAGGGTGTCAAAATCTGGGTGTGTAAACAGTGGTAGTGTAACAAGTGCTCTGCGGTCGTTTAACTTGCAAATTGTCTCTGAAATAAGCGTGTTATACATAATATTTATTATGATAGGGTCCGGTAGTTCCTGGGAAGCCTTAACAGCTTAGATTACTGTAGAAATAACACTTTTGGCGATCCTAGACCTGACTACAAACTAGTAATTACACAACCCTATAAATTGCATGAAAAACTAACTAATAATAAGGAAGTATTCTTCCCTATTACCTATTCTATTCTGTGGAAGTCAAAAATATTAAATTACGTATATATAACTCGTTTCCTGTATACTTTCCACTGTAGTAAGTTAAGTATTAAAGTGAGTAGTTTTAAAGTGATCGGTTTTAGATTCATGTTCTTATTTTCTTAGTTGTTAGAGCACTGGTTCATGGAATCCGCATGCAAAGGTTCGGATCGAGTCATTACTGGGTCTTTTAAGGAAATAAGACCCTCTTTAGTCAAGCTCTTTCAAGCAGATTTAAATCCTGAAATTCCGTTGGTTAATACCGTCTTAGTTTTTTAGTACTTCCCGGTTCAAAGAAAAGGAAAAACTTTTATTGCTTTGTAACTTAATTGCTGAGCAAACCCTTGGAGATGGCTCTTCTCTTTAAGTATTCCGATACTTGTAGTATATTTCTAGAATTACCATACAATTGCTCACGTAAAAAAGGGGTCTTGGGTATGGAGTCTCTTTCCTTTTAATTCTATTCTCGTTAAAATAGAAAGAGAAGGGAGTAATTAGATACTTTTAGATAGCATAACTTGTGCTCTTTATATTCCTTTTTTTAGGTTATCTTGTTATAAGGTTTTTCTTTATTATCGTCATGATAATTAATTAAAACTTTATTCTTAACAATATTTATATATTACGCCCAGGAAAGCAGTAATATCCTTTTTTCTAATATAGAAGAAATCCTCGTTCTACATTTTAAACTAAAAAGTTTATTAAGGTCTATAGGTATCTGAACTGTAAAGCACGAGTGCAAATATTAGTTACTAGTATATATAATTATAATTGAAGACTTCTTTTTACTGTATCCACTTTTATAGATTCTTGCATTTCTAAATATCTACTAAGAAATTTACAAGATCAAAGCCCGAGAGTTCGAAGACGGGTGCCTCTTGAACGAGGGAAAAAGTACTCCACTAATGAGAATTAAAGGCAAATTACGTAACTCTATTAGTAGTGGAGTTTTTTCTGTGTCATAGTATACCAAAGTTTATAGCAACCCTGCAATTAAATAAATCACTTTCCGTAGAGTAAAGTTCTGCTTCTCCATTTTTATTCTTGTTTGTCTCTTTGACAAAGTGGAAAAGTAGTAAATATAGATGTAAATCTAAAGTAGTATTAAATAAAGGTGACTCTATTTTGGGTATTCATGATACACTTATTTAGTTGTTGTATGGGTTATCTATCCTAATTCCTCTAATGATATTTCCATAAGGGGTATCGCCTGACCTAGTCTATGTAAATCAATTTTATGCATACTTAACTTAGAAGAGGCTCTTTCGCGTCTAGTTTCTTTAAACTGATTAAAAACAAAAGAGTATGTAATAAAGTCAAGTTCGATACAAATAATTTATATACCCCTAACTAAAAAAACTAATAAAACAAGGAATATATGGATTTGCTTTGCTTTGACTCACACCCGTATCACAGGGACTCATAATTCTAGTATTATTCAGTAAAAGAAAAAACTCACAAATTAAAGCAAACCCCTTAGTGAACTTAGGATACTAAAGCCCCTGCTATAAATTTAAGAGGGTGCCTTTCCACAGTAAAAAAAGGTCTAATCCCGTACCCTATAAATAGGATCCCTATACTTCTTTAGTCTTTACCAAAAACAAATGTCTTTGGCTTTAGCTCTTTATACTAAAACTCCCAATGTATTTTCTGGAATTGGTAACTTGAAACAAAGGAATACATACAAATTCGAATAACCCCAAAAGTTATTAACTAGAAACTAAGAAAACTTTTCTTGTATGAGTCTCCCCAAGTAGGATTTGAACCCACGACATCGGGTTTTGGAGACCAACGTTCTACCGAGCTTAACTAAAAGCCAAAGGTGTTGGTTTAGTCAATCGTGTTAATTATAGAGGCCTACTGAAGTTTGCTTTCTAGCATATATTAGAGAAGTGTTTATATCTTTCGCTGTGAATTGCGATTTCTTTATAGTACACAGTAATTTAAGTAAGTTATAACAGAAGGGAAATTCTCTCCTTTTTGATTAGACATTCCTACAAGACAGGGACAGCTATAGTACAATTCAAGGTAGGGGGGCAAATTCTCTTGGCAAGTAAACAAGACTACGCACACTTCTAAAAAGGAACTCTCTTTCAAGATTCCACTATACTCGCTTTATTATGCAAAATCTAAGTGATTTGGGACCTTCCATTTATTTATTTTAGGTGTATATTCATTAGTCACTAAAAACTTTGTAGCTTTCCTGCTTGGCATACCTAGAAGCAAGATATATATGAGCACTTAGACAATATGTAATAATGAGAAGTTGTCTGAGATCCTTTTATAGAAACTAACACACCGCATGCAAGTGATGTAATCGAATTTTAAAAAACTGAAAATAGAAATTGTTATTCAAAGGAGCAATATCCCAAAAGCCTTTTCTTAACTACAGCATTTCCTTCTTATCATGGGCACCCTTAGCAGGAATATATGAATCTCGTACCTGCTTTTTAGCCCTAGGTCAGTTTTCCAAAACAATTTGTGTAATAGTTTTAAGAGCTTTATAATGGCTTTGTTTCATTCTTTTTGTCCCATTTAAGTAGTAAACTCTTTGACAAGTTTGAGCTTTTTTACGCAGCTTCTTGACTTGAGAAATAGGGAACCTACAAACTTTGCAGTAAAATTACTTTTATAGCAGCGACAACTCTCTTCTCTATACTAATCTTTTTTAATTTTACTGCCCAAGAGTTGTAATAAAACCCTGCGTTATATCCTAAAGTTACTAATAGAAAATCCAAAGTACCGCTTTTCCGCTTCTATTTGGAACTTGAATAATCTATAGTTTTTGATACCCAATAGCCAACCTGGTTTTTGAAAATACCTAACCATAAATCGAAGTACACACGCTAGGGTTTTCTACTTTAAAGAACTTCTTAAGTCTAGTTTTTTCAGATAATAGACTCGAACCTATGCTTTTATAACAATGAATAACTATTCTACGTAACCTAATTTTAAACGAATAAATAGGGGCAATAGGATCTTTTGTATTGATTGGGAAAGGGAATTTTACTGCTTGCGGGGAGACCTGCTTAGTGGACCTTTATTGATGACTGCAAGATCCTTACCTGGGGAATCTCGAAACTTGGAAATCTTACAAAGTTATGATACAAATATCAGGAATAAAAGAAGTTCAATGGAAAAGTTTCATGCTAAGCCGATTTGAACCCGTGGTCTTCATATGAATAAGATGCTGCTCTAACCTCGTGTTATAAAAGCAAGAAGCGATACTAAGGTATCCAAAACATATTACTAAAAACTGTACTTTGTTCTATGTAAACAAACTTTGTCACTCCAAACAAAAGGGTGCTGTACTCTATAAAAGCTAGGACTCCCAGCATAAAATTGAAAAAGTAACCAGAAACCCCTAAGCAATTCTTATAACCAAGGCTCTAAAGGGCCCTAGCCTAAATACATGGATGTCTATAGTTTTCCCAAAACACTTCTAAAACTAATAACTATATATCGGTCAAGAAACCCACCCCAGCTACTTCTTACTCTTCATACGCCTATTCTTCATAATACCTATACCAACCCACTTATTGATAGCCTTACTTTTATTATCTTACTTGCTTTCGGATTGCTTTATATGCCTTACTGCTACCCGCTTTCTGTAGCTGCAGCCTTGCCAGCGTTCTTAGTTGCATTATCCCTACCCCTCTTTATAGGAGTCCTACTCTTGTTAGCTATAACTGTATTCTTTCTATTAGTTATCTTATTGGTCTTGTTTGTATACCCTGTATTAGGATTCTTTTAAGGATAAGACCTCTTAGTATATTCGTTTTGGTATTACTTATAATGTAGAGAAATTACGCACCCTTTAATTATACACGTACGCGCGAGTTACAAAACAAAACAGGGGAATGAAAATCACTTATATGAAGAAAGAAATTATCTGTTACTCTCAAATAAGTAAGTTACTAAGTGAAATCATATATAAGAAGTTCTTCTATCAGTTGCCTACTTTTTCAAGTTAAAACGGGTGTCTATTTCCAGGAATTACGCGAGTTAAACTCCCATACCATAATACACTTACTACAAAAGCGACTTCCTAAGCTACCTTTCCGAAATTCTTAGGGATATATTCTTAAAAGCAAAAGTTCAAACCCCATAAGACAGTAAAACACAACCCTTTGAATTATCTGTAATAATAGGAAATATAGAAACCAAAGGAACATAAAACTACTAAGTTCCTGATCCCTTAAATACCTTATAACCACCAGCGGCGTACCTTGCTTACTCCGACTCTTACGTAACTAGTTTCTTGATACCTTTCTTGAGAGATCCTTCTTTGCTTCTCTTCAGGTCAGACCTTTGAACTTAAAAAAAAGGATAGTACCCTCCTTACAAGTAAGCCTTACTCACCCAACTCCGAGAATACTAAAATAGAACCTCATTGACTTGCTTGTTCTTCTTATTCATACTTGCTTTCTGTGTCTTTGTACTACTGATACGGTATCGTTCCTTGGTTCTGGCATTGGAAAACCTTATTTAGTAGGTAGACCCCTAAGGAACACTGCGTCCTTTTTGATAAAAAGATTCTTAAAAGTAAGATTGAAAGGAAATACTTATATAAATTAGGTTATATCTTACTAATTAAAACTAGTGCAACTGAGCTTTAGGACCAAGAATAAAATAATTTGTATTATTTGTATTATAAAAAAATACAAAAGAGACTTCATTATTATAAAACTTTTGGGGATGAAGTCAAGAAGATTCCTGTAAAATACTGTAAAATACTGTACAAGACAAGAACAATTCTATATTTCCTTCTGTTCCTAGCAAGTATCTCCCGCCTACTTAACTTTCTAACATCGAGAAAAATGTTATAACTCAGATTAACACGGGGATATTAATATAGTAGACTTGGTATTCAGACGTAACCTACGACAAAAGACTCACTTATACCTTTTATTTATTTAGAGGGGCACCCCATATTTTTTAGTGCTAGGGCGGCTTTTAAGAGGTCCCCCTTTCCTACCTAGTAACGACAGCTAAATAAAACTAGATATTACTAAGCTTCATTCAAGTACTTCTTTTGTAACTAAATTTACTAGCTAAGATTACTTAGTTGTAGAGGCAACCGAATCGAAAAGTTTTTAGCGGGTGGGTTCGAAATCCTGTTATATTGGAATTTGATAGCTATAGTTCAGAAGAAATCCTAGATAATAATTTTCTAGCGTACTTAACACACTACTTTTAGGAGATAAAGATAAAAAGGGGGCCTTATACGCTTTTTATTATCAATATATTAGTGGGGTTTTAGACGATTCAGGTTTTTTATTTTACCCGGACCCGGTATCCCGATGAAAGTAGTTAACTTGTACAGCAGGAGTTTCTCGGTTTTAGAAATTATAGACAAAAAGGTATGCTTTTTTCTAAAAAAACTTTTAGTATACTCTCTACCAGTCCTGGTTATTCTTTAAGGGTTATAAGATGTAAGGCTACTCGGCTTTTCCTATGATTTATCTCTTCTAATATAGGATTAAAATACGTAGTAGTAAAAGCGAAATCAATATAAAAGAGGGAAAAACTAACTATACCGTCGTCATATAGGAGAACGTTTAATCTAATTAGGAAGATCTTTTGTACTCAATCTAAGGTTTTACTTTTGTATTTTTCTCAGGATTTCTTTGTTATTAGTTTAAGACGATAAAAGTTCTTAGGGATTTCTTAGTCTTTTCTTCCTCTGCATAATAAGTCAAGAGGAATTCTCTATAACTAGGTATTTTACAAGCATATGTAAGTTTACTAAATGTATAGCAGCCGGGAAAGTGAGTATGGCTAGGATAGGTACGAATAAGATTCTATTGTCCTAACGTATATAGATATACTATAATTCTTTCCTGCGAGACTAAGTCACAAAGAGGAGTGAATCAAAAAAGATAGTGTTTCAATTCCTGAATGAATTGTATATAAGAAGACACGGGAACCTGAGAAGGGCAAAGTTAGCAGAATGTAAGAAGAGAGTATATTAACATTATGAAAGACACGGATTCATTGTTTAAGATGGGGTACTCGCCTTTGTTCAGTCTTTGATAGGAGGGGTTTCCTAAAATAAAAGGATGCTTATGAAAGGAATACTTTGAAGTTGCTCAAGCGGATAGATTGGAAGTTTTTAGTTTGTTTCTTTTACCGCGACTTTTTAGATTGCAGTAATTCGGGATTCTAGGTCTAGCGCCTGGGATAAGATAATTAGTTTAATACTGAAGAATATTTAGGAGGGGTCTTCTAAAAAGTGTAACTGGGGCTTTTAGTTTTTTTATTAGGACACTCTTATATTGATTGACAAGGCACTCATGTACCACAGTAGCCATTTTCTTATATTCATTGAAAGAGTAGCTACCTAAATTTTAATATTACGTTAAATGGAAGTGCTCCTTTTATGAAATTGCCGGGTAGGACATAAATCTTGTGAAAGTAATTAAATATTACCATTTTAGACAGACCCAGATGTACTCTAACTTAGACCATCCATACATTGTAATCCCTTATTTTTTTGAAGGAAACCCGGCAAAGTCTTATGTCATGAATACTCTTTTATATTATTTGTAAAAAGGACTCCTATAAGTAAGTATATATCCCCAGTCAAATAAAGCTGCCTATTTTATTAGATTTTCTTATTATTACAAAATCCTAGTCAAGGGAGGAAACTTAAGGAAATAAGGATTCTAGTAAATAGAACTTCCTTTAAAAAAGCATACCCCCGATTTCTCTCATTAAAAAATTATTGCTAATAGGCCCTTGAATTGCTTTCTGTAGCTTTATAGACAGGAATATTTATTCATAAACAAAAAGGATATTCCCAAAATGTCGTTCTTGCTGTTACTCTATGTCCTCTGCAAGGGGTGGAATTAGTTTTGACTTAATTGTTCTAGCTAAAAAGTTTTAAGAGCTGAGGAAGTATGCTAAATAAATAATATATCCCTTCCCCAAGGGGCTTGTGTAATATTACAGAACGAGGTTGCCTTTCTTTAGGGATTTCAAGTCTAGCATTTTTATGGAGTTCCCGAAATTGAGTCTTAATTAGTGCAGAAACTCTGGTTAGGGCTCGAAATACTTTTTGTTTAAAGGCATCCCCTTTGTTGGAAATTCCCCAATTCTTAATATTTGTAAATAAGCTAGAATTAAGATTAGAGTTAACAATATTAAGTTTAGCAAATTAGTAAGTTATTTTAGCGCAAAAATGACCTCTTTTAATAGTAGTTGTTATAACTACTAAAGCAGGAGTACTTAAAAAAAGTTGTTAAGATCTAATACCAAACTCCTTATTATGCGGATACCCTATGCTTTTATTTGTATGATATATTACAGAAAAGTCCTATCAATAACACCAAGAACTTCACTGACAAAGCAAGGTCCTTTTTTATAACCCTAAGCAGCCTGAGAAAAGAAAGAATAAATTTTTACGACACGAATGAGGGACCCGCTGTTAAGGAACAATGATTCAAAATTCTGAAAGTCCGAAGCATTTACATTCATATAAATCTTTTTTAAGAAAAAGATAGTTTAAATACCCTGCTTAGCTATCAACGAAGTGCTCTTTTATGTAGTGAGATATAGGATAAAAAGGATTCAACTATACTATAATTTAGTTGATACTCTTATTGTCGAGGTTAATATAGGGGTTAGAGTTTCGTTCTATCAAATATAGAACTCCTTAAATTTTAACTAGAGGTTATAACAGGCTTTTTTAATAAGGGTATCCTTTGTCTGTAAGTAGACCCAAACAAAAGGATGTCTTAGAAGGTTAAATGCACAGCCTAATTGTACGGAGTTTTCACCATAGCTTTTGGCTCACAAGTCTTAAGTTATCGGGGTAAAACCCGCTCAGGAGGTTGCCACCATAAAAAGTGGCCTTATGGAGTAGCTATTAAACTCTGCGTCTCTATTTAGAACTGGAAGTGATCGGAATCGAACCGATTTGAAAGATAAGGACCAATATCCCACTTCCGTTTCTATCTTTCTCTGTAAGAAGGATTTAGTGCTTATTGTTTCTTCCTATTCCTAGTCTTGGTTTTTTAGTATGAAAGTTGGCAAGAATACGGGTGGGTATCTCTGTTCTATCTAATATACTACTTGCATTACCCTTAATTAGGTACCCTTCAGTCGGGAAGAATGACTATCTCCTAGACTATTAAGGTTTCGCTCTTCTTTCTTTAACGATAAGAGCAGGGAACAAAACAAGAGTAATATCCCTTACAATATAAGCTAATTACATTACATATAAGACTTCAATACTCTTTAGTAATTACTACTATAGGATTTAATAAGACAATAACTAGAAAGCTACAGGCTGCAATAGGTCTCATAAGAGGAAGATCCTAGCGACAAAAGTTACAGGCTACAAGACAAGTAGGATAGAGACTAAGAAAGTGATAGCTAGAAAGACTGGGGTAGCTAGGGAGAGTAGTACAAGGGCTAGGATAGGTATGAAGAGTAGGGTTAGGAGCAAGACAAAAGGAGTCAGATGCAAGCAGGGAAGTTTAGGGCTCTTTAAATTGCCGTTTTGTGTATTTAGGAGAATCTAGCAGCTTAAAAGTAGTGCTTTGTTAAATCTAGAACAGGAATTCAGGAGAATCCATAAATGAAGTTTAAGGGATTAACAAAAGGGGAGAAATTTAGCCCTTAAGGAGATATA
>JAYMSZ010000089.1:0-31076 GCA_036897665.1 Pelargonium citronellum
AACTGCAAACTACGAAGAAAATTGTACGTGAGAAAATGATCCGTCACAAATTGTGATAAAAATTATATTATATATATAAACTTGCACACACAAAATTTATGTCACTAATAACGAGTTTTCTTGTTTCTAAGAATACGTTTATTTAGCCGTTGAGAAGTGAAACATTACGATCTTTTGCAGGTAGATGCGGTTCGAGCTGCACTAAACTCTATGAACTTCAAGAACGTGGAGATTGTGGTCGCCGAAACTGGCTGGCCGTACAAAGGGGACGGCAACGAGGGCGGGCCAAGCCTGGACAATGCCAAAGCTTACAACGGCAACTTGATCGCGCACCTCCGATCCATGGTCGGGACTCCATTAATGCCGGGAATTTCAGTGGACACGTACCTCTTCGCAGTATACGACGAGGACTTGAAACCCGGACCCGGGTCCGAGAGAGCTTTCGGGCTTTTCAAGACCGATCTCTCCATGACTTACGATGTTGGCCTCGCCAAGAACAGCCAGGTCAGTCCTCAGGCTCCAATTACAGTACCAGCTACTGCAAAAAGTCCGACGACGACCACGCCGAAGACGGCCAAGAAAGCGGCGTGGTGTGTGCCCAAGGAAGGAGTGCCGGATTCGGAGCTGCAGGCGAATCTGGACTATGCTTGCGGACAAGGGATTGATTGCACTCCACTCCAACCAGGAGGAAAATGCTTTGAACCCAATACTTTAGCATTTCATGCTGCTTATGCCATGAATCTTCTGTACCAAACTTCTGGCCAGACCTTGGGGACCTGCGATTTTCTACAAACGGCCACACTCTCGTCCAACAATCCTAGTAAGCTTTCTCAGAAACAAATTAAGATTAATATTAAATTATAGTATGATATTGAGCTAATTATTAAGACTAAATCATGGTGGTTTTTTAATTGTGCAGGCTATAACAGTTGCATCTTTCCTGGAGGGGGTGCCTGAAAATTAGTAGAGGGTTTACTATGGATTTGGTGTTAAAATTATATTCGAAGCTAATACGTCGAGTATGCGTGCACAAATTATACGGAGGTACCTCTGTTTGTGTTTTTTCATGTGGTACTGGAGACTGGGGTGGTGGAGCTGTGATGGTTAAGCTAATAAAATGTTTATATTATTTTTCCTTTGTATATCAGAGTTAAGAAGTATGTTGGTTTTGAGATTGAACGAGTATGTCAGCTTGTATTGAAAATTTCGATTTGAAAAGGAATGAAAGTGGGCAAAAATGGGGTGTTTTGAAATAAGAAGTAACATTGAAGCAATTTAAACACACTGGATTGTCAGTACTCTTGTCCAGATGTTTAAGTGTTCGATTATAAGTACAATATCTAACAATGCTTCGGTCTTGAGGTCTTAAAAATGCGATTTGGGCGATACATTAATACATTAAAAGTAGAGATTTAAGATGTGTGTCAGTACTGATTTCAGCAACCAAAATAATAAGAGTAAATACATCTCTTACTTACTCTAAAGACCTAATAGGTTTGAGTCACTCAACTAATTAAATAAAAAATAACTTAACCCAACAAAAAGCTAAAGAGAGTTTTAGAGAGAGAATATGAAATGCAATGGTGAGGGATCCACTTCTCTTGCTAAGAGTGGGGTTTATATACTCATAACCATTTTACCACGTGTGATAATGCGGGGTGGGTCAATGGCGGACTCACTTGTGGCATGGGCTCTTGCTTATCGGGTGTGCCATTATGCAAACGTCGAGCAAGCTCAAAAGCTCACATACATCTCTCATTCGTTGAAGCAAACACTGAAATTCCTAAAAACCTATACCGCTCGGGGTAATGTCGTGCCCTATGGTTTGAAGAGTTGCGAATTTTTGTGACACTTGTCCATTGGGGTGAGGAGCCTCCTATGCTTTTGGAATTTACTGAAGGTATATCTTGAACTTCTCAAAATTACGAATGTGTCTCGGATGTAATGGAATCAGTCCATTTTTTTTTTGTTTATACCATGGGGTTCCTGAGCGGGCCCGCACACTCGCGGTTAACACCTTTAAGCCGTTTTACTACATCCAGACTAATCCCCACTCGCCCCACTGTCAGCGCACAAAGCGGTAGAAGACTGACCCAAGAGTTTTTTCCATTTACAAGAGCTGAGATTCGAACTCACAACCACTTGTTTAAGGGACGTGGTACTAAACAAACTACGTCAACCCAATGGGTTGAATCAGTCCATTTTTAACTTCTTACATTTTCATGAAATAACATTGCGGTAGCTCCTTTAGTCTTTATCATGCTCAACCAAACACGCCCTTAATAAATTTGATTGAAATGAGTAACGGAAAAACCAAAACGTTGCGCTTCACATCAGTATTTAGGCCGAGGTCGTAAAAAATGAAGCTCAGGCTCAGCGTCAGCGCTTCTGAATATGACAGATATAAATGGTGGAACTGAAATACGGTTAAAAGTTAAAACAAAAAGGCACCTGAGCACCCCTAACGAACTCGATCTCGCGGTTTGTTTTACGAATCAGCGAAGATTAGCGAAATCGGCACGACGGAGAAAGAAGCAAACCCTAAAAGTCGAATCTTAAAAATGGCAAATCGAGAGAGGGAGAGAGATATTGAGCTTCTCATCCCAGTCGCTGCAAGTATCTCTGAAAATGGAGTTTCTAAACCATCCTCTCCGGTCGCCGTCCCCGCCCCACACTCCGGCCGAGAGGTCCGTACATTTTCTCGGCTCCGTTTGGTTAACGAGAAAAATGAAAGGAAATCTATTTTGTACAATTATTTTCTTAGTCCTTTTTTAATGTGTGTGTGTGTGATTTGGATTGTTGCTCTATTAATTAGATCTGAATTGTAGCCAAAATGTGCATCAATCAAGGTAATGATGGTAATTTGTATGTAAAATGTTCATGATCTTAGTGAAAAAGTCCTCTTATTAATGTTTTATGTCTTTTGTTTGTTAATTTTGTACAGGCTTTCTCCAAAGTCATCAGGAGTTGGGCTTCAAAAAAGTTTATGACTGGATGGTAAGTTCCTTTGTGTTGATCAATTGGTCCGCTAGTGTTTACAATCAATCTTTATTACGATTTGTGAATATTATGAGCAAAAAATTTCCCGATAATCTTATACTTGTGTTACAGTGTACGTTGCGTGGAGGAACATAAATTGTCTATTGCTCTCTGACTTGTATGTTGGTATAGACTAATAAGAAAACACAAAATGAAATAAACTCTCACGCCGTAAAAGAGTCATTTTAATTGGTTGTGGGTTGTGATGGTATCTAGCAACACACATTACACCTGTAATGTGTATCTTGGCCGCTTACTTTAGAGTATCTCCACAGGTTTAGGCCTATAGTGAAGAGGTATCGATTTCTCGTGTTAATATTCTATATGAATTGTATGATTACATCTCATATTTATGAGTTCATTGCTTAATCAAATAGCCTTGTTGCAGTTTTGCCCATGTTGATTGCCACTATAACTATGCATGTATTTACTTTCTATACACTCCTTTAATTCTTGAGACAGTAAAATGTAGCTAACATATTTTTTTTTTTTGGTTCATTATTCAGTACAAGTCGTATTCAGCCCTTGATTAACTTCCTTAATGTGTTTTATTCGACGAGGCCAATACATATGTCGTGGTTGAATGTTATGAAAAGTAGTTGAAAACTCGAAATCATGACTTGCTTGCTGTAGTCAAATTAAGGCTGATAAAAACTAATGGAATGTACGTCTAAGGAATGTTTCTTATCCTTAGAATCCATAATTTTTCTTCAGGTGAACCAAATATAATTATTTTTATTGTGTTCTTTTGTCATATTGAAATACAATGGGTTGTTCAGATATCTGTACACATTTAAGATTATGTCATTTTGACACGAACACATATAAAAATTTTTAGGCGATAACTAATAAACTATTTTTTGATCATATTTTTCATGAAAAAACTGAGTTCTTGTGCAGCGTCATTCTTCTTCCAATAGCCATTACATTCTACATCACATGGGGTTTCATTCACTTTGTAGATGGCTTCTTCTCTCCAATTTATGATCAGTTGGGTATCAATATTTTTGGTAAGTTCTTGTGCTTATGGTCACTTTTGACAGATCCCTACAAATATGAAATTTATTCTCAATACAATCACCTTTTAAGTTTATATCGCATATAATTGGATTTGGCTACCTGAAGCATTATAAAAACTCGGAATGAAGGTCTTATTCCTGAATTGATGGTGGCTTTTAACTTCTTCTTCTTCTTCACTTCTTCTTAACTTCTTCTTAACTTCTTCTTCTTCTTCTTCTTCTTGCAAACCAGCAATTTAGTTTTCATTATGTGATTAAATTGGTCTCCTTGTAGGTCTTGGATTTGCTACCTCCATCACATTCATCTTCTTAGTTGGTGTGTTTATGTCATCATGGTTGGGCGCTTCTGTTCTTACTCTTGGGGAATGGTTCATCAAGAAAATGCCACTTGTAAGCTATATCTACTCTGCATCGAAGCAAATAAGTACAGCAATAACCCCAGGTAAAGTATCAATTTATTCTGTTTCCCGCATTGGTTCCAGATTTTGAAACTTAGAGCCATTCACATCATTTTACAGACCAGAGCTCTAAGGCCTTCAAAGAAGTGGCCATTATAAGACATCCTCGTATCGGAGAATATGCATTTGGATTTATCACTTCTACAGTTTTGCTTCAGAGGAGTGTGGGTGAAGAAGAGCTCTGCTGTGTTTATGTTCCCACCAACCACCTCTACCTTGGGGATATATTTCTCATCAATGCAAATGATATTTTGAGGCCTAATTTGTCTGTTCGTGAAGGAATTGGTGTGTTTTTCTAACCCAAAACTATAAAAGTAATACTCTTTACAACTTCAAATCTTGTGAACTTAGGCTTTTGGCCTTCGTGTGATGCAGAGATCGTTATCTCAGGGGGAATGTCAGTGCCTCAAATATTGACTACAATTGATGCACACACAGGACACACAGCATCCATGGCAGCAGCAAACTATAACAGATTTGTTGCATCAAAAGCGTGACGGGGATTGTGGATGGTGAGATGCTTAGTTTTTCTCTTCAATTAGAATCAATTCGTGATTTGGTCTAGTACAAGTTCATGGGTACTCAATCTTGTCCTCCAATACGCAACAGTGATTAAAGTTGCAACGGAACTAGAAGAAATGACAGTGATTCATCTGGTTATGCTGAGAGAAGACAGTATCTTATAATGTGAAGACACGAGGTCATGCATCCTGGGATAAAAGTATAGACAATCTCGAGAGGTAGCAGTGTCTCTAAGTTATCTTGGAATCTGTTTTCCTCTTTTTATTACTTAACACTCATTTTTCCTATTATAATGGATGATCACGCACTTCTGTTTTTTAATTAGTAGGTGTTCCCGATGATGGTTATAGTATTTAATTTCACCGAAAGTTGATATACATTATTTTTCTATTAGTTGTGTACTTATATAGAACTGTGTATATATATATATTTTTTTTTCGGGAGGCCTAATGTGCATTGACTTGAATAAGTTGCATGAATGATGCCTGGTTTCAGTGTATTTCATATTGATACTCCTTTTGCTGCAAGTGTTTTGTTTTGACTTGCACATCAGAAGAATATATATATATAAACTTAAATGCTACAACTTTTAATCACTTGTGCACTATTTTGGATTCTGCTGTAATATCATTTTTAAGTACTTACACTGTTACACATGAAAGTAAGCAGGATTGTTATGTTAACAGAAAACAAGCTAAATATAATATGATATTGTTTTAGACTTTTAGTAAAGGAATAAAGTTGGCTCATTCCTCATCTGTTACGTGTTTCTTTCTTCCATTCTGTCCTATTTGAATAAAAAAATGCAAAGTTCTTGTTCTCATACTAGAAAAATGGATTGAAACAAATTTGCTGGTATAGCTTCCAAGTTTTGGCCATAAACAGTAGACTTAAAACAAAATGATAGTATAATAAATGAGAGCCAAAATCAACAACCCCAATGATAATAAAATGTTGCAGACTTGCAGTTGTATAAACTAGATTTCTTTGAAGCATTATTATTATATTAAACAGTTTAATCTCCTACCAATAATTCCATTGTCGTCCAGCGGTTAGGATACTTGGCTTTCACCCAAGAGACCCGGGTTCGATTCCCGGCAATGGAACTTTTTAATTTTTTTATGTGAGACAAACGACGCCGTTTCAGTGGTAAAAATAGTAAAATACCATGGATAGGAGGAGTAGGACCCAGTTGAACGAATCAAATCAAAGCGGTTAGGTTAAGTTCAGTCGTACACGTGGCGGCCGTAGCTTCTTCCGTTGGTTTTGTACCCACAGAACAGAAGTGAAACCTCAAGCTGTAGACAAGATAGCTAGGACCCTTTCCTTATCCCCACCTCCCTATCACGTGACTCTCTCCAATTTCACCTCTCTTTTTATGTGCTTCAGCTTCAGGCAAAGTAACTACTGCTCTTAGAATATACCATTTTCTGGTTCGTCCACACAGCTCCTCACTCTTCTCCAGGTCTCGTCCTCAACACCGTCTCTTTGTTCTTCCATTTTTATTTGCTACTTTTCTTCAATCTCTTCGATCATCTTCTCTTTTTAAATCCATTTGATATGCTGTATCATTTCACATTTTCACCTATTTGATTTGCTCTTTCCTGTTTGTTTGGTTGCTGAGAAAATATTAAACGAGAAACCAACGCCGCCTTCCTCCGACCTCTATATTTTTGGATTGGTTCAGTACTTTTCTGTTTTTAGTGATCGAAAATTTGACAATCGCATCGGAAAATCTTAGTTGCTCACCTTTTCTCTGTTTTTTAGCGATCAAACTGATATGACGGTATAATTGTATCACTTTTATTGTTGTTTACAGTTCAGTGGTATAATCGTTGTCATTTGTGAAATAATTTGGATATCTGATGGCCTCCTCGACTCTGATATGTGACACCGAGCCTTGGAAGGGTTTGAAGGTAATGGAATGGTGAACTTGATTGAAAATGTATCTCTCTGTATAATTAGTAAATCTTAATTATGTATCTGACGTTGAAATTCATATTAATCTGCAGTCCCATGTGGAAGACATAAAGAAGACACACTTAAGGCAGTTGATGAGTGATGAGAATAGATGCCAGTCTATGATGGTGTATGGTCCCGTGTTTGACTTGTTAATGCTGTTCATGTATTTTGTATCCTAATTTAGGCTAGAGGATGAGAAAAAGAAAGGATTTAGAGATAAATAGGTTAAGTATTTATATTATGTTAAGTCGATTTGTGTATTTTTTGTAGTGAATTTGATGGGATGCTATTGGATTACTCGCGGCAATGTGCTACAGTTGAGACCATGGCTAAGCTATTAAAACTAGCAGAGGTGGGTTTCAAAAAATAATCTTCACTTTTTAATTTTCTTAGGAGGATAGGAGCTAATTTTTATTTACACTTTCTAATTGTCTTACCTTGTCTAAATGCAGACAGCCTGTCTTAAACAAAAGATTGACCGCATGTTCAACGGGGAGCATGTAAGTTGAAGTTTTTTATTTATCTTTAACTTGTATGGAATGAACATTTACACAATATGCCAATATAATTAAAAATCTGTGGCCCTTGGGCACTGAAGGCTGATCATTTCAGTAACATATAAAAGTGTTTGTACAGTATGAAATCAATATCTTGATAATTTTAATTGTTATTTGGTGGCAACTTCAGATAAATAGTACAGAGGATAGGTCAGTGCTTCATGTTGCTCTCCGTGCTTCAAGAGATGCTGTTATAAACAGTGATGGAAAGAATGTTGTTCCAGATGTTTGGAAGGTCTTGGACAAGATCCAAGACTTCTCTGAGAGGGTTCGCAATGGTTCCTGGGTAAGCTATGTTTGCTCTTTATCATCTAGTTTGGTAATATATGATATTCCAAATTTGAACTGTCAAGTAATAAGCAATTGTTCGTAGGTTGGAGCCACAGGAAAAGCTCTGAAGGATGTTGTTGCTGTTGGTATCGGTGGCAGCTTCTTGGGTCCACTCTTTGTGCATACTGCTTTACAAACAGGTTTAATGGCTGCTCAATCTGTTGTTCCATTTGTGATCTTTTTACCTTAAAACACTGTTCCAAATCTTACTTTAAGGTTTGTTCTGCAACAAAGTTCTTAGGGGTTAACTGATGATAACTTGCAGATTCAGTGGCTGTTGAATGTGCTAAGGGACGTCAACTGCGTTTGTAAGTATACTTGTGTCATGCACCTAACTTTATAGTTTGTGGTTCAGTATCACTGAACTGATAAGAATTAAGTCGTATGAATTTCATTTTTAAGGCTTATGGTGCCTCTCACAGAAAATAAGCAGTTTTCTCTATATGCTCATTTTTGGAGATGTAAATTCATATTTTAGCAGAATCCATCCTCTACTAGTACAAATGATTATATTGTGAAGTGAAGCTAATATTGGAACTGCATGTGTCTACAGCCTTGCAAATGTTGATCCTATTGATGTTGCGAGAAATATCACCGGGCTAAACCCTGAAACTACATTGGGTAAATAACAATGTCACGTATCTTTTATCTGTGCTTGGCCACAGGTTTCTTTCTAATTTGTTTTAAATGATAAATGCAGTTGTTGTTGTTTCAAAGACTTTTACAACAGCGGAAACTATGTTGAATGCTCGAACACTGCGGGAATGGATTTCAGCTTCTCTTGGGTTAGTGTGACGATAACCTTTTCTTTAAATATTTAGTGCAGTTTCAGGAATCTGAAATGGTTCAAAAGTCTATAATTCCGATATGGGAATATACTTCAGAGAATTATTTTAAAGATGATCTCAAGAGCAAGGAAGAAAATAAAAGGAAATGTATTGTACTTTTAATATGTATGGAATAATTTTTGTTTCTTCAAGTAGTTCGCATATTATTCAAGATGTTATTGAATTTTTCAATATATGGACATTTGAGTGGTAGCTTGGGTTTTTTCCTTACCATTTCAAGAGTCTTACCACAAAGGTTTTACATGCGCGTGTGGAGGGAAATTTGTTCTGCTCCACACTCTCTGTCATGTATATTCATGACTTTGGTTCTTATTTCAGGCCTTCTGCTGTGGCAAAGCATATGGTGGCTGTCAGTACTAACCTAGCAGTAAGTTGGTAACATATTCTTTTCACCTCTTTGCTTTCTGTGATTGTGTATATCTGCTGCATCAATAAGTTTTCTAATTTTCCCTCTTTTCCTTCTGATGTTGCATTATAGCCTTTTATTAATTGTGTGGGGGTAAGAAAGAGGTCACTAATTTAATAACTTTACTTGTTATAATGGAAAAAATGATATAGTGATCCTCATATAATCATTTGTGGTTGCCTGTCTTAATTAACTTCTCCACAAGTAAGGATTAGATGAAGGCAGTCGCATATTTCTTGAAGTTAATTGTTTGTTTCTGATGCAGCTTGTAGAAAAGTTTGGGATTGATCCTAATAATGCATTTGCATTCTGGGACTGGGTTGGAGGACGTTACAGTGGTAAGTACTTTGCTTTTCCTTAAAGGTCTAAAGTATAATCTGATGTTTTTTTAATGCTATTTCGTTATGAATGGCAGTTTGCAGTGCTGTTGGAGTGTTACCATTATCCCTACAATATGGTTTTTCAGTTGTTGAGAAGTATGTAACTTTTAACTGTTTTGACATCCGAAATTTCAACATGCAGATATGATTTATATTACTCATTGCTGAGTTGATATACTGTGCTATTACTGGTTTTGATAAGAACTCAACCTCCATATCACCCTTTAAAGAAAATACATACCTTATAATAATTACAAAATGCAAATTGAGGAAGAAAGATAGAGAAGGATACATATTCATCTTTCTTAAGAAAAAGAATGTGCTTTGTTCATGAATTATATTAGTCCTAAATACTGAAGCTCTGTTGATCCCAGAAGATTCCAATAGTTTTCTTTTTACATGCAAAATTCTCTGTAGTCCTATTTGTGGGCTGTTTTGCCATGTTAGGCAGATCAGCACACCCTTTTTTCTATTCTAAAAATGAAAATAAGTAAGAACTTTCTACAAAAAAAAAATGTTTGAGAAGAGGACTACCAGCAAAAATTAGGTGCACATTCTCCCTGTTAATTTATAATGGTCCCGTGTTTTAGAACTTTCCCTGTTAATGTATGCCACTGGCCAATGCAGACAATGAGTAATGACAAATTGGTACCATAGACCTAGCTTGTAAAATTTGAAATGGTGTTGTATTGTAGACTTTGTAGTTGCTGTTATTCCCCATGAAGAGTTCTAGTTTATGAAACATTTAGAACCAAAATAAACATTTTTTTTTATCTTCATACTTTAATGTTCTATTTCATATTTATTTGATGTATACTTAAATATTGTGATATAAGGTTCTTGAAAGGAGCTTCAAGCATTGATCAGCATTTCTTTTCCACTCCATTTGAGAAAAATATTCCTGTAAGTTCCTTGATTACGTAATTTCACCAGTAGTATACTTGTGTGACCTATCAGATATAGGACATGTGACACCATAATATTTTAACAATGGATAAGCTTCAGAAACAATTCAATGCACCTGAATAACTCTCACAAGGCAGGATGATGCAAATCATTCTTATTTATTTAATTGCCTTTTGTTTCTGGGCTGATTGCTTGGCTGAAACTTCCAATCTAGACTCATTCGGTGCTAGTTTGAGTGCCCCTTTATATGTATTTACTGGTACCTTACTGGTAGAATATTCTCATGGCCTTCGAGTTAAGTACCTTGGATGTTTTCTATCAGATATTTTATGATATTTTAGGTAACAAAATTCAGTGTTTCAGGTTCTCTTGGGTTTATTGAGTGTATGGAATGTTTCATTCCTTGGATATCCTGCAAGGGTATGTACTTAGGATATGCTTCAGTCTATATTGCAATTACTACCTTTTGAGCATTCTCTAATAGAGTCTGTTTACAAGCTGTTAAATAATACTTAAACTGCATTTGTCCTTCCAGGCCATTTTACCTTACTCCCAAGCTCTGGAGAAACTTGCTCCTCACATACAACAGGTATTTCTATTTTTTTTATTCTGTGAGTACATTCTTTGGATGCTTCTTTTGAATGTTCTCAATTATTATTCATTGTTATTCTTTCTTAATTTAGGTTAGCATGGAGAGCAACGGAAAGGGGGTATCAATTGATGGTGTGCAACTTCCCTTTGAAGCTGGGGAAATTGATTTTGGTGAACCAGGAACAAATGGTCAACACAGCTTTTACCAGTTAATTCACCAGGTAATATCCATATGCTGTTATACATCTATTGTAAGTAAGTCACTTTTATTTGTTTTAATTAGTGCACCATGTGATGATTGAACATCCAAAAGTCATGTGTGTGTGTGTGCATAATATATATGTCACTGTCCAACAAAATATTCGCCTTGCTTTCTGTTTGTTAGATTTTAGCTTTATCTGGGAAAGACTTCTTCATAATTCACAGCATGACTTAAGCGGGCTAGAGAAGTTTGTTCATGCAACATATATGTAATCAAGCCTTATGTCATTGGTAATCTAATGTTCTTTTTTTTTTCTTTTCAAGATTTACTGCGGTACCACCTAGAATGGCAAGTGTTCCACACTCCATAGGCCATATGTAAAATTAGTCGAGTAATCCATCTCCCAACAATTGAATTTGGACCTAAAAGCTTAAATCCATGTTTAAATGTGTTCTATTCTAGGTTTTCTGTTTCTTAATTTGAACACAGAACCTTATTAAGCTCATATTCTGATGTGAGTAATGTTTATCCTTAATAACTCGTCATCTTTGATTTTTATAGGGACGTATTATTCCTTGTGATTTCATTGGAGTTGTGAAGAGTCAGCAACCTGTATACCTGAAAGGTATCCGACTATAATCTTGTCTGGTGTCAAAGTACTTTTGGGTTGGTTGAAGGTGGAACACTGGAACTTAGATTTTTTTTCTGAATAATTAAATATCAACGTTGTTTTCCAGGTGAAGTGGTCAGTAACCATGATGAGCTCATGTCTAACTTCTTTGCACAGCCAGATGCCCTAGCTTATGGAAAGGTTGGCTTCATACCCTCCTTTTGTGATGCTTTTGTGTAATACTTAAAGTGATAAATGCTGAAGTGATCTGTCTAGACTCTAGAAGTATACCCTTATCCGTCATTGATTTAGTATATCTTATACTGATCTATAAACTTTTATGGTCAATTAGTACATCCAAGCATTGGAAAAATAATTAAAAATATTCTTCGATGTACTATCATCTGCTGTATTGAGCCATCTGTTTATGGATCTGAATATCTGATAGTGTAACCAAATATTGTATTCGTCTAGACCCCGGAACAGTTACAGAAGGAGAATGTTGCACCGCATCTCATACCTCACAAGGTGAATTTTTTTTTTCGTCGTTTTCCTATCTGTAGTTTGTTCCTACTAAATCATTTCTCCTAACAGTTGGTATTTTCTATTGTCTGTCACAGACCTTCTCTGGCAATCGGCCTTCTCTCAGCCTTCTGCTTCCATCATTGAATGCTTATAATATTGGACAGGTCTGAGTTTCCTTTCTTTAGGTTTATCCTCTAAGAAGCCGTTTGTACATTTACAGTTGTTTAAGTATTCAAATATTTGTTGTTTTTCTAATACTTCCCCTTAATTTAGTTGCTTACTTGCTTTTGAAGTACTAAACATTCCCCACAAGGATAAGTTCACAATATAACCTCAAACATCAAGAATAGCCAAAGAAAAAATTATGGATGCTATGGTCATGCTTGTTGGTTTGTGACCTTCAAGACGTTGTTAATAGCGTGCCAAGCACATTCAAAACCTACTTTGGTCCTAATTCAACTGGTTGGAAGTGTCTGTTGATTGACCAGCATGACTAAAATTTCGTAAATACTTTGACTAACTCAACAATTAAAGTAGTGCTTGTGCTTTCAAGCAGTAGCACACACTGTCCCAGTTTGAAGGCAATTCTCTTCCTTTAGACTTGTAAGGAGAAGTGAGATGAACTGTTTGGGTTACAAACAAGAACCTGTCAATACTTGGAACTAAAGTATTACTGCCATCTATAACAAAATAATAAAAGCTTTTATCCCCCATGTCCTGCTTTTCTTCTCAATTTGTGGATACCTCTCTTATTGGGACCTGTATTCCACTGCGTTTTATATGAACTGAATGCCGGTGCTCATCCTTTGTTGTATGACTTTTTTGGTACTTACTATTGGACAGATCTAGTGTAGACACTCTCTCTTATAATAGTTGCAGATAGTGTCTATTGACTGTTGGAGTGTTTTGACATGCATGAAGTTGTACTTATATCTACTTGAGTGGTCTAATATAATAGATTTTGATGCTTGATTCTTCAGTTGTTGGCAATCTATGAACACAGAATTGCTGTGGAAGGTTTCATATGGGGCATCAATTCCTTTGATCAGTGGGGAGTTGAGTTAGGGAAGGTATGTATCACTTAAAGTACCATTATCATCTTGTCGCCCTTTACGCAACTGCAATTGCTTCTGCTTCTGGCCGTTGCATACCTGTTGTGCAGTTGGTTTTGATTTATTATTTTCTCTATGTTCCTTGACAAGGCCGTTGTATTATAAATGCAGTCTCTTGCTACCCAAGTGAGGAAGCAACTTAATGCATCTCGCACTAAAGGAGAAGCAGTTGAGGGCTTTAATTTCAGCACCAAAACCATGTTAACAAGATACCTTAAGGTATGACAAAGCACCAGCTAGGTGAAATTTTATTTTATTTAAAAAATGAAGTGCAGTTAAAATTAGCTCAACTGATAGTGGCTAACTTGTCTGACCCAAAATGAGTGTTGTTTCTCTTAGTTTTTTGTCCCAAAATAAGTCACTTTCTATTTTGGTTAGTAAGTCAAGTATGAATTACCAACAATATCTCTAAAACAATTTAGTTAAAACCCCTAGAGTTTGTTACAACTTACAACAAGAACAGGGGTATAATGGTGAAAGTCTAACCCTAAATAGTTTATCCTCAACTTTTACAAAAATTAGGCAAGTGGACACTCATTTTGTGGGAGTGTGAACTATCCAGGGTTAAGCTAGAATAACTCTTTGCTAGTTGATACACGCACTTAGTGGTCCCTCATTTTGAGATAGAGGAAGTAGTATTTGAATAAAATAAAGTGAGATGATTTTATCAGGGATCGATGCAAATTCATGTTCTGTATTTAAAGTTTCTAGACAGAATTTCTTTGAGTTGTCATCAATTTTTGCTAAAAGTGGTTTCACACTTGCAGGCAAGTTCAGATATCCCAGCTGATCTCCCCACACTTCTGCCACAGATATGACTGCTCTTTTCCGAGAAACTTCATCTTTCAAGACCAATGGACTCCCAGTTTTTGCATTGTTCACTTCACTGAAATTGTCGGATTCAGTCAAACATTTGCTGGAACCATCTACTCATGCAGGTTTTGAAATTATTACACAAATATTTCCTAATCTTCATCAGTGTATACATACTGGTCGGCATAAACCCCTTTGCAATTGTGATCTCCTATTAAATAAAGAATTGCAGTTAATCAACGAAAGGTTAATTTCACTACATTTTTGTTTTGCTTACAACTGTTTCTATGTTAAAAATTGTTGGCCTACTGAATTTTGTTGTGTTTTGTCTTGATTTATCGATATTATCAACTTTGGCCTACTGGATTTTGTTTGATGAAGCCACAAGAGTTGAGTGACAGCTTTGGGCGTAGAGTACTAATAAAACCAACCTCGTTACTTCCTTTGATGACAAGTTGTCGTATTGTTGTAAACATTATCTTGCATTTGCAGCATGAGCTGCTCACTTCATTTCTTGTTCCTCGCTTCCACGGTTCTTCCCCGTCTTTTTATCTGTTCCGAAAACCATGCAGGCCGCTACAGCTCTCTGCCTTTTTGCTCGAAACCTCGTCTCCGACATTCTTCCCTTTCCTCTCCTAGGAGTCTTCGCCCTCATGTTCACTTACGTTCTTCTCTCCAATTTGCTCGTTGATTTCATCTGTCCGCTAGATGAGACCGAGATCATCGATATTGACCCATCACCATCGTCATGGTCTCTTGAGGATCAAGCTTCTCCTCCGGGATTGTCCCTCGAAGAATTGCAAGAAACGCCTTGCTTCGATTATGGTGGCTACAAAGGAGCCAGAGGAGGAGGATGTGCAATATGCTTGGATGGTTTTGAGAGTGGAGAAAGCTGTAGAATATTTCCGGTGTGCAACCATTTATTTCACAGGCCGTGTATTGATCTTTGGTTGGTCAAGAGGCTTACATGCCCAACTTGTCGTTCTCCTTTTAGAACTTCAAGTATTGTCTGAATTGGTTCAATCACAACCTTTGTCTACCATTTCTTGCTTCATGCTTTTAACTTCCTGTATTCTTCTTTTCTTTCTTTCTTTTTTTTTTTTTTTTTTTTTTTTTCAGATTGGTCCTTCACAACAGACAAAAACAGCGAATCAACAAAACTGACCAAAACACATAACCAACTACAATCAAATCTCAATTCAAAACAGCATAAGCAAAAAAAAAAAGTAAATTCAAAACAAGCAGATCTCAATAAAAATCCGAATCAAAACCCCATTCCAAAAATTTAAAACCCTAACACAAAATACATGTAAAGTCCGCGATTCTTCACGGAATTGGAACCTCAAATTTGCTGAAAAAATATTGAAATTACTCACCAGCTATGGATTTGTGTTTCTCGAACTGAGTCGTCGGAGAGGCCTCTGGTATTTGGAAGTAGAAGGATTGTTCGAAACTGAGATTGAAATGAAAAAACGGGTTCAGCGAAGTCGCAAATATTTATACATGAAAGAAACAGGTCGGCTCTTGGAGGGCTTTTTGGTTTTGTTGGGGGGCCCATTATGATTGGGCCCAAAATTGGGCTTCAGAAGTAGTTTCTGTAAATGAATATCTGAATTGGATTGAAAAATACAAATAACAAAAATAAAAATATGTGGGTATTTATTTTTTATTTATTTCTATGATGCAGCATAACAAAACTTTATGGTATATGAGTAGTTAAGAGCTCCAACAATATCATATGTGATATTTTTCAAAAAATTAAAATATAACATAATTTCATATGTTGAACCCTAATTTTCTAAACGAGAGTTAACACTAATAAAATTAGTTAGTAAAGTGTTCATAAAAATATGCATGCAATTATGAAGTACTATTTGATTATTTTGGAGACAGTGTCATGCAAGGTTGTTTTCGACTAGACTACCATCTTTTTGTTGATCATGTTAGAAGTGTGCTTCAATAAGCAAGGGTGTTTTTTTCAATTATTTTTCTTTGATTGATACCGTGAAGAAAAACAAGATAGACAATTGACTGTTTATAAGTAGTCACAATCTCTCAAGCTGTGGAGTTTGAAAGTTAAATTAGACCAAAGTAAATGTATTTTGCCGGAAGAATTCCAAACAACATCTTTAAGAAGTTATCATTTGAGACAACGACAATAGACTACTAATATTGACGTATTTGAGTTTCTAAGCAACGTCATAGTTGTAGAATTGCATACCATCAAGTTTGAGATCGACCACATTTTAGAAGAAAGATGACATAAAGCGGAGTGTGATACAATTTCGTCACAATGCATAATCTTGATAACAAGGTGGGCACCAATTGTCACTCTCATAGCGTGCTCATTATGAATATGCAATACATTATTAATCGAGACCACCAAGTTGTGTCAAAACACGTGTACAGTAAAGACAACCGGGTTGATAAAGCTCTTGCTTATATGGATGCGACGCTTATTAGCGGATTGAAGGTGTTGTGGAGGACGCCAGATAAGTTCAGGACTTGGTTCGGGCCAATTTAATGGGTATTTTTGTCATTTCATCGTCACTCGTTAAGAAACAAGGGTAATTTGGCCATTTCATATACAACCCATGAATCCAGGGTTAGTTTCGTCATTCCATTTCGGATGGCATTTTCGTTAATTCTCACAAATCCCTGCTCTGCTTGCTACAAGTCTACAATAACAAAGTCGTCTCTTTTCTCTCGTCTTCTCTTCAGTCTTCAGTCACAGCAAAGCCAAAAACCCTCACACACACAGTTCACAGAACAGACGAATCGAGCCTGATTTGGCCGTCCATGGCGGCCTCAGACACCGCCAGTGTACCGGAACCAGCGGCTTTACGTAACGCCTTCGGAAATGTTCTCTCATTCTTCATCCTAGTCCTGATCGGTGTCCTCGCTTTCTCGATCCGTTTGTTTTCGGTAAGATTTCCGATCTCAAAGCTTCCTCAACTTCGATCTTTGGACATTGCTCGAATTTAGTCAACATTTTTTGTTTGGCTGCTCGGAAAATGAAGATCAGAACCGAAAATTGCGTGTTTAGCCGCCTCTAGCGTAAACGATGCTTAGCTGTGCAAATTCTATGATTATTCGTGCTGTTTACAGTTTATATAGCATAGCTTGAATTCATGAGCATTTTCTGTTTGGCTGCTCGAAAAAATGAAGAGCAGTAATGAAATTTGTGTTTATCTAGCGTAAATGCTGCTTAGTTGCTTAAATTAAACGATTATATGTATAGTTTCGACTTTTGAGTGTATGAGCAAAAATGATTTTACAGAGCTGTGTTTTGTTTTTCTAATTGTATTGGATTGACGAGCTTATGTAGATTTTTGAGTCGAATTGCACGAATTTAACTAACATTTTCTGTTTGGTTGCTTGGAATAATGGAGAACAGAAATGAAAATTTTGTGTTTAGCTGCCTCTAGCGTAAATGTTGCTTAGCTGTTTAAATTCAATGGCTTTACTTTTGGTTTCAAGTGTACGAGCAAATGAGGATTTTACAGAGCTGTGTTTTGTTTCTTTATATTGAAGATCTTATATAGACTTGAGTCAAATTGCTGCTTAAGCATTAATTTGTAGCCTACTTCTCAGCGGCCTCAAACGTGTACAGCTCTTTGTATTATTTGTGTTTGTTGGCATGCTCATGGTTTTGTGGATTGATTTGCAGGTTATCAAGTATGAAAGTGTTATTCATGAATTCGATCCTTACTTTAATTACAGAGTGACTCAGGTTTGTTTTGTTTTTTGGCACCAAAGAAGTAATTTATTTATTTTAAAACAAAATTCATGTTGTCAACTTCACAACAGTAATTGGTGTTTGGATTTTATCAGTATACATATAATGTTTGTTTATTGTTTCTTACTAATGTGTTATATTATAAAGTGATTAACGATGACAAGTGTATTTGCTGGTTTCAGTTTTTGACCAAGAATGGGATATATGATTTTTGGAACTGGTTTGATGATCGGACCTGGTAAATGTCATTATGATTGTTTGAGGAATTTAGGAGCAAAATTCTTGGTTATTTATGCTGTAACTTATTAATGCGACTTCTTAATTTACTTTTCCTAAGGTATCCTCTTGGTCGTGTGATTGGTGGAACTGTTTATCCTGGATTGACATTGACAGCTGGCACCCTATGGTGGTGGGTATTTTAGAGCTCATAGAAAGTTTTGATGCTAATGTTATAGTTTTTTTGCTCTTGTGGTGGTTTCTTACTCAGTACATTATGTTGACTCTGATTTTTGAGTCATTATTCTTTGATGCCAGGTTACTAAATTCATTGAATATTCCTCTGTCCGTCGAAACTGTTTGTGTGTTCACTGCACCTATCTTCTCTGCCTTTGCTTCATGGGCAACTTACCTTCTGACTAAGGTTTCAATTCTGACTTGTTTTCGTGCTATATGTTACAGTCACTATCTCTAATTTGCTTATCATGTTCATTTGCTCTTCTTCAGGAAGTTAAGGGTTCTGGTGCTGGACTTACAGCGGCAGTTCTTTTAGCCATGGTAAATTTAGCTAATATGTTTTTCAGTTTACTAGAACCATAGAGACTTTAAGCAGCAGTTATTGATATTGTTCTCTTAAAATTACCGTCTCAAATTTTGATCCACAGGCTTTATCATTTTGTCTGTATGTTGTCAATATTGCTAAGAAGTTGGTTAGTGTCTTAATACCATAGCTTGATCTACAATTAAATACTTAAAAGATGGAAGTTAAATCTCATATACTTACTACATTTGTTTGGTTAGAAAGATGTATTCAAGTGTGAACTTCGTTGCCACATCTATTTGGACCTGAAAATTACTCTCCATGTATCCTGCTGTACCTGCGTGATTGTGCTATACTGATATACTTATGCTTATAGTGTTTGATATAATTCCCCATAACGAACACATGATGTTAGTTTTTCCTTATTTTCTTTGTCTCCAGGTTCCATCATACATCTCACGGTCTGTGGCTGGCAGTTATGATAATGAAGCTGTAGCAATATTCGCTTTGATATTCACTTTCTATCTTTATATCAAGGTTAGGTTTTGATTAGATTTGGTATGATCTTGTTTGTGCCTTACGAAATGTCTTTTTGAGGAGTAACCGGTTTGTTTGTTTATTTGCAAGTTGATAAGTATAATGCTTTTTTGCTTGTAAGTTTGTTGCAATCTTCTACACAACATATTCAAATAACTGTTCTTTGTCTTCTACCTCATCTTTTATGCAGACATTGAACACAGGATCCCTCTTTTATGCCACTCTAAATGCTCTAGCATACTTCTACATGGTAGGCTTTGTTTGGTTATGCTGTTTGTATTCTGATGTACTTGTTGTCGTATTTATGTCTCCTGGTTTATGATTGTTTTTCAGGTTTGCTCGTGGGGAGGGTACACCTTTATCATTAATCTTATTCCAATGCATGTACTTCTGTGCATTGTAACTGGTCGCTATTCTTCTCGACTGTACATTGCATATGCTCCTCTTGTAAGTGTCTACGGCACTTATGAAGTCTTTATCCTAGCCTATACTGTATATAAATATTTATTCTTACATCATAGCCTGTTTCAGAGTGCGACGTTATGAAAATTATGTCTTTGTCTGTGCAGGTTGTTTTGGGAACCTTGTTAGCTGCATTGGTACCTGTTGTTGGATTCAATGCAGTCATGACATCAGAACATTTTGCATCATTTCTGGTGAGCTTTTATTTTTTTATATGTACTGTTTCCTGATTACAGATTACTGGATCTGGGCACTCTTTGAATGCTTGTGCTTGGCTTAGATAGTAAATGTTTTCAGCATGCCACATGTTCTTATTAGTAAATATGTCATTCTCAAACCCTCCGGCTAGACTCACATTGTGATGGGCTGATGGCTATTCCCTACACCATATTTACAAGTGTTGCTGGTTCATAACTACATGTTCTTAGTATTGCTTGTAGATACTGACATTGCCAAAAGACTGGTTTTCTAGTGTTTAAACCTATATGATTACCGAAGATTAGGCTACCTTTCTTTCTAGGAACAAGTGGTCCGTCGCATAGTTTGATGCTCCATCCTATGTTATATATCTAAAATTCTTCTTTCTGATTGTCTATCTATTTGTTCTTGGTAGGTTTTCATTATCATCCATGTGGTAGCTCTTGTGCATTATATCAAAGGGATTCTGACTCCAAAAATGTTTCGAGTAGCTGTTGCGCTTGTAGTAACTGTTGGAGTGTAAGTTTCCTTTATCTTCTCTTTCTCCATAATGTTGCGGTAACTCTATCTTACAGAGTAGACATACTGATGATAAACAGAAGAAAATGTAATGCATGTTCAGTGCACGAATTATTTTAATTAGCTATGCTATTTGTACTTCCTGAGTGGTAGTAATATGATTCTGGCTGGTGCAGTTGCTGACCTTCAACCTATTTCACTGTTTTGTTATCAGGGTAGTGTGTTGTGCTGTGGTAGCAGTGCTTGTGGCATTAGTGGCTTCTAGCCCAACAAAAGGTTGGAGTGGAAGAAGTTTGAGTCTTCTTGACCCGTAAGTACCTAATTTCCCATTTTGTGATTTTAGTTATTTATTTAGTTAAAACTTAAAACCTCTTGGTTTGTTGTAATTTGGTTCTAGTGTGGACTTTAGAATTTGTCAGAATTTACATTACCTTTTTTTGTGTGTATTTCTTTTCTTAATGTTGAGAATATGTGTTGTGCCTAGATAATAGAGACTTTCTCTATAGTTTCTTATGTCATGGTCATGGATTAGGATTAAAATTCTGACTGAAATTATTTTCTCCATTTTATTCTTCTTGTCATTCTATCAGGACCTATGCCAGCAAGTACATACCAATTATTGCTAGTGTTAGTGAACATCAGCCCCCTACTTGGCCATCCTACTTTATGGACATCAATGTTTTGGCCTTTTTGGTTCCAGCTGGCATTATAGTAAGTCAGTTTGTTTTAACCTCTCTCTCGCGCTACCATCTTCTAGTGATCAGTATCTGAACCTTCAACTCTTATCACTATCGTTCCATCTGTTTTTGCAGGCATGCTTTCTTCCACTAACTGATGCAAGCTCCTTTTTGGTCCTTTACATTGTAACATCAGTGTATTTTTCAGGAGTCATGGTGAGGAGAAGGACCGGACCATTGTATTTGTGTACTCTTTCCTATTATTATTGTTAAAAAATATTTATTGTCACTATTTTATAGGTACGGCTCATGCTTGTATTTGCTCCAGCTGCATGCATATTGTCTGGGATTGCTCTATCTGAAGCTTTTGATGTCTTTACACGATCAATCAAGTTTCAGTTACCTGGGTTATCAGACAATCCTCAAGTTAATGTAATTTTTTCCTCTATACTGCTTATTTGTTTTCTTATTGCTATCATAGAAGTTCGTTTTGCTTCGGGATTAGGATTGATTTTGTTCTTAACAATTAAGGCAGGAGAAGGTAGTTCTGGTAGTGTTGTCACAGAAAATGAAGTGGCAAAAACTGATACAACTGACGATAAAATCAAGGAGCGACCCTCAAGAAAGAACAAAAAGAAGGAAAAGGAAAAGGAGCATGTAGAAAAGACTCTAATTAAATCCAAAATTAAGAAGAAGCTTCTGGTCTTACCTTTGGAGGCATCTGTCATAGCTATTCTCCTGATTCTGTTATTGGGTGCCTTCTATGTGGTATTAAAGATTGTTCCCCCTCTATCATTTGTAATTTTTAACAGCTTGTATGATACCTTGTTTTAAATTAGGATTGATTGCGAATATTAGATATGTTTTTGAGTTTTTCTCTCAAATGATCTTTCTTTATGTAGGTCCACTGTGTTTGGGCAGCAGCAGAAGCTTATTCAGCTCCTTCAATTGTTCTGACATCACAATCACATGACGGGCTTCATGTTTTTGATGACTTCAGAGAGGCTTATGCATGGCTAAGTCATAATACTGAAGTGGATGATAAAGTGAGTATCATAATTTTTCTTTGTTGTTTCTCTTCTGCTATTTTTATTTACTGATGCCATGTAATACATTGCTCCGATGATCTGAAGCTTGCAAATCTAGCTCTTTCTGACATCCTGTTTTCAAGACATCAAACCTCTCACATCCCGAGGTGGGAGGTTCTGGCCATTGGGCACTCCATTTGAGATTCTCATTCCTGTTTAGATTATGACTTTTTGGTTAATGAGTTTGGTTTGAGAATCTCATTCTCATTCCAATTCTTGATTCCCATTTCCATTCTATATTTTTTTTTTAATCCAAACACTACCATAATTTTAATGCCGATTCTATGAATTTGGTTTCGGCCTTAAGGTTTCTAGTTTGGTAATTTAAAACTGCTTGTTTTTTTCACATGTCAAATGGATTGTAAAATGACATGATATTTGTATTATCTGATGCCAAAGATGGCTTAGAATTTACGACTGTGCATACTAAAAATTTATTACAGGTTGCATCTTGGTGGGACTATGGTTACCAAACAACAGCTATGGCTAACCGCACAGTTATTGTTGACAATAACACGTGGAACAATACTCATATCGCCACTGTCGGTACTGCCATGTCATCTCCCGAAAAGGCCGCTTGGGATATATTTAACTCCTTGGATGTGAAATATGTTCTCGTTGTATTTGGAGGTTGGCTTCTTTCTTGTACTCTCACCATCTTGACAATAAAAAAAAGTGGTATTCTAATGTGTTTCCTCTTTTGTAGGTCTTGTTGGATACCCAAGTGACGATATCAATAAATTCCTATGGATGGTTCGTATAGGAGGAGGTGTATTCCCTCATATAAAGGAACCTGATTACCTTGTAAGTAGCGTCTAGCTACACTTACTTTAACGATAAATGTTTTCCTCACTCGAGGATGTAATCGAGTTATCAGTGCTACAAAAGTTTAACTGTGTGTATGTTTTTCTTTATTTAAAGAGAGATGGTCAGTATCGAATCGATTCTCAGGCCACTCCGACCATGCTTAATTGCCTTATGTACAAACTCTCATATTACAGGTTTGTGCTTTATATGCGAAATCTGTTGTTTTTATGTGAAGATCCCACTTTTTTTGGCTGTTGGAATTCTTGACTCGTTTCATTCTTCTGAAGGTTTGTGGAGACGGACGGTAAAGGGTTTGATAGAGTGAGGCGGACTGAAATTGGGAAGAAATATTTCAAACTCAACTATTTCGAGGAGGTAAGTTGATTTTAACTAACGAAACTTGCATTATAGTCAACTTGATTATCTCCCAATATTCTTCAGTCACATGATTTGGTTATGAAAGCTAATTCATGATTTGGTTATGTTGTACAATGTCCGAGAATACACGTTGTAATGCTCAATTTCATATGTAATCTTGGTACTGGATTAGCCGGACCATTTGTTCATGGATTATATTTAACCTAGTTATCATTTATTTTGTCTCTCCATCAAAACCCTATTAATTTTTGTATCAGGTTTTCACTACTCACCATTGGATGGTAAGGATATACAAATTGAAACCTCAAAGGAACAGGATCCGAGGAAAGACAAAGAAATCAAAATCGGTATGTGCTTTTATGTATTTCACAAAACAGTCCGTAGACTGCTCTTTACATTTAAGCTAGAGTTGACAATTTGGACCCGAACCCACTGGCAAACCGAAACTTGACTCAATTATTTCGGATGCAAGCCACATAAAGTCGACCTGATAAGTTTTCGGGTCGGGTTTGGTGTGAAAGAAGTGCGGGTCGGGAACCCACTCATGGTCTTCTACGAACCCACACCTTTTGTGGGTCGGGTTAGGCATTTTCAACCCAAACCTGAATTACCAGCTCCACATTTAGCCTAACATAAAATAACTGAATCTCCGCTCTATTGGCAGAAAGCAAGCTCTACATCGAGCTCAAAAAGAACCGGAAGAAAGAAGAATCCTTGGCAATGAAAAGCAGTTTTGTAGGCAAACAAAAGAGAGGTCAGTTAATTATATCTCATATGTGTAATGTAAGCAAGAGCCCACGGAGGGGTTCGAGCCAAAGCATAGTTGGATTCTTTTCTGTCTTAACAGAGATTTTGAGCCTTCCCCTCATTTCACAGCATATCCTACATTACATATAATGTTACACATTGTCGAGGAAGAACATTACTTGAAACAATTTTGAATTAGTCAGCAACTAATGTCGTAATTATACTCTTAAAAATACTTTGTTTAGACACTAAATTTGGCATTTCCAGATATATTACTCATAGTCGATTGGAGTGAGAAAACTCCAATTATTTTGATGTGGAGGCCAGCTGGGTTTTGAGTTCGTTGTTTTTCTAGTTTGGTTGTAAAAGACCTAACCTAACCCGAAACCCATAAGAAACAGGGTTCGTGCAGGTGGTGCAATGTGGGTTTTGCATAGAAAATGTGTGGGGTGTCTTATCTAACTGGGTTCTAAATCGGAAGCTCCACACATGCCTTTATGCGAAAGAGAATCAGTTAGTTTTTGTCCTAAATATATGAATGGGTCGAACCGGCCTGCTGATGGATTTTTCTTGGTGAATCTCATGAACATTTCATCCATGAATATCTCACCTACATGAAAATGATTTCTCCAAGTAATTCCAGTTTTCAAGGAATCGGTCAGTTTTGTTGCAAGAAATTTGAGCTGTCTGAGATTATGAGCTTAACAGGCAATGATACGCGGGCAAATGAAATCTCACTAAAAAAATGTGCGAGTTCGAGTCGCATGAAATTTTTCGGGTCGTATTTGAGTTGGCTATTTTTTAGAAAATGCCTGTTGCGTTGGCTAAAGTAACACAAAGTCCACACATTTTGTATGTAATCCTCAAGCTCAATACAACCCGCAACTCGAACAAACCTGCAACCTTCGGAACTGGTTTGAGTTAGGCCGTTTCAACCCAAATCTGACTCACCTGAACTGTCACCTCTACTCTACTGAACGACAAATCACCAGCCAAGGCATGTTTAAGTATACGATAAGACCATCATATTACAAGAAAAACACAAGCCCTACAAAATGCTCAAACCAAGGAACAAAAGAAACCTCCATCCTAAAACAATAGCCAATAAATGAACAAAACTTTCCTCACCATTTCTTAACCAAACTCTTATTCTCTGCAAACCAACCTTGCTTGCACAATGGAAACTGCCACATCGAATGAAATTGGCCAAAGATGCTCCTTCGAGAGCTCAACATATCCACGCCAACAGATCGAGGACATAAATCCTGTGATCCATTACGAACATCCACACCCATATTGACAAGTACCGGAGTTCCATAATCTACAAAACGAACTAGTCAATATATGTACTTTGTTCAAAAGCCACCCCAAGAACACTACCATGTTCGAATTGTAGACTCAAAACCCGTCTTTCAGCTTCGTAGGCAAATTGTAAGTATTTTTAAGGAATTTCGCAGCAATCTCGTCATTCCGGTGACACAAAACTCGCAGCAGAGTGTTCGGTTCACTCTGATCCCATTCTCCTGAAGTCGAAGGCAATGCAAGCTTTGATTTCCTAGAAGATTCATCACTTTCCAAAGCTACACTTCTGAATTGCTCAATTAGGCTCTCAGTGTCCGTAGAAAACAAGGGAAGGACACTCCTGACTGAAATCAAGTACTTACCGATCAGATCAGCTGGCAACCCGTCGCCATTAGACCAGAAAAGATCATACAAGAACTTAAAATCTTCTTCTATGATCACAGAATCACGACGCGTGAAACCACGAGAAGGTCCTCCAGCAAGCAAAACTAGCAAAAACCCGTCAAAAGAAGCTTTCATTACTTCTAGTATGAGCCGGGTTCTGACTCTATCGTGAACCGTTGATGCAATGATCTCCAAATACTGCTCGAGCTCTAAAAGAAACGGTTCAGTCCTTGAAGACGAGGCTTCCCCGACGTATAGGCCTTCCAAGAGAACATGGCGTAGTTCGTGGAAGATGACCTTATACGCTGTAGCCTCGCAGAGCTGTTGGATTCCTTCCACGCAAGTTGACGTGGAAAGGTGAAACTTCTTCCCCGAGCAACGTGCAATGTCGTCGGGGCGCGTTGAGTCAGCATTTCTCAGGTGGGTGATTGTTCTCTTCTCCAAAACTTCCAACTGAGATCGAATGTGATGCAAAGTATTTATGCGAACGCATAGGTGAGGAATTCCAAAGGAACTGTCCTCATTTGTAGTACCAACTTGGGATTTTCTCCTTTGAAGTACTATATGTGACCTTTCCTTCTTTTTGAACACACCACCAAATTTTGAGCCTGTTTTGCATCTAGTCAATGGAGGCATTTTGGGAATGAAAGTGGTTTTTGTCCCTGCAATGGTAAAAATAGATTTGATTGTAATTATACAAAAGGGTGATTCAGTGCGCAAGGCTTCCACTATTCTGGACGAGTGTTCAAAATATGGTCCAAATATATCAAACCGGGTCGATTCATTCAGTCCGGTTCATGACATAAAATTAACGATTAAATGTCACAAATTTAACGTATCTAACATAACTATGTTAGATAACATATAAAAGAATCATGTAAACAATAAGACTAATTAGAGTTTTAGAAGTTAATTTACTTCTAACAGCCCTTGGTGTTCATGCTGGGTGTGTACTATGTGTCATAACACGAATAACTAATCATGTGTGTGTGTTTTTAGAGTCAACAAGAACACGACGCTATTATGTGGAGGGTACTCTAATACGAACACGATTACAAAATTAGTGGGTCCGGACATTTTATTTTGTGTCGCATGTTGAGACACGAATTGCCAACTCTAATATTTTTAGTTAGCTATACCCCAACTGTGCAAAGAAGGTTCCTTTAGTTGCACCGCGACTTCAATGTCACAATACAACAACCTAACTGTGCGCCACGAGACTTATTATAGAAAACGGCAAAAATCAATTATCAATTCACAGGTCTCTTTCAGTACAAAGCTATGCAAAGACTTACCACAGCCAGATATTGCCTTGATAATGTAGTCCTGAAGACATTTGTCAAGACCAGTCATCAATTCAGGAAGCAAAACTGCATGCAATGGAATTGGCAACAGAAAAAATGCTTCTAATGTCTCATCGATGATTCGTAGAACTTCAACAGCAGAAGGAGCAAATCGCTCCTTATTCGCTCGTGGATTCCATACCTATAGGAAGAAGATTTACAAGGTTAGATCATGGAAATTTCAGTTACAGAACAAAAAAAATGATAATTGGATGGTGACAATTCGTGCACATGAGCTGTGTTCGTCTCGTGTTGAAAGTTTAGTATTTTGTTAAATGAGTTATGTGCGTCAAGCGGGTTTAACATGAACACGATCAAGCTGAATCCAAACCCACTTAACTTCATGTAATGTTCGTGTAAGTCACCGATCAGGACCTCTATTGCAAGCCCTATATGTAACCATACCATAACCTATTGATTTTCACACACAAAGTTAGTGTTTGGATTAAAAAATTTAGAACGAGAATGGGAATAGTCACTCTCCTTACGACAATATCCTAATCTAAACAAGAACGGCCAGAAACTCATTCACATTCCGTTTCTTGATTCCCATTCCTGAACACAAATTCTAATCCAAACGCTACCAAAAATAAATCTCTCATCACATACCTCTAGCTGCAAATTCCTGTCAAGCCATTCCTTTAGCCTCTCCACTCTTGTCTCTATCCACATCTTCACCAGATTGCTGATAATAGCTTCAGCTTCAAAAGGACGCATCTCCCTTATTACTGATTTCCCACCATCCTCGCTATCCACAGAATCTTCAACCGCAATCTGCACAAGATCTTTCTCCAGCATATCTGCAGCTCTCAGCACTTGTATGGCATCGGGTG
Source organism: Pelargonium citronellum (assembly GCA_036897665.1). Lineage (NCBI taxonomy): Eukaryota > Viridiplantae > Streptophyta > Magnoliopsida > Geraniales > Geraniaceae > Pelargonium > Pelargonium citronellum. The sequence continues at coordinate 28,052 of JAYMSZ010000089.1, forward strand.
TCAACTCGTTAACACCCAAAACAAATTGCTTCAGTTCATTTGCATAGTTAGCGTGAAGGGTCGCGACAGCAACGCCTGCTGCTAGAGGGTGCCATTTCTTCAGTATTGGGCTAAATACTGCCTTCTCATTGATAGCCAAATCTCTAATGTCTTGTGCGAGTACAGCGAGGGAAGGGAGGGAATTTTTCTTGTTTTTGGATAAATGCTTTGTTGAGCTCAGCTTCTCCTTTTTCTGGTTTGTGATAGATCAAACAGAAACTTCTGTCATATTTTTTATATTGGGTTGCAAGGAGCATCTCAATCATGACTTAACAAAATAACATATTTGAGCAAAAGAGAGAGAAAGCTTATGAAGAACAAGAGTAGGACTATTTTCTTGAGCTATTGAGATTATGTACAAAAAAAGTGGATGTGTTATCCTCTTAACAGTTGCAAATATATTTTCAAGAAAATACAAAAATATGTAGGGATGATTTCTATATGTAAAGGGTGGCCTAGAGCACGAGGGGTCTGAAAAAAGTTATTTTTGTACGCAACTTGACTTTTGTTTTCTTAACTGGAACCTGTGACCTAAAAATCACAATGCAACAACTTTACCGTTACACAAAGGTTTCTCCTAATGATTTCTATGTACAAAGCAAAATCATCAACGGAATACCATTTATACATGAAGTGGTTTTAGAACTGCAACAGTCAAGACTGAAGGATCAAAAGTTGATGCACATCTCTTCCATATTGTATAGTAAAAGCCTATTAATATGTAAAAACATCGTGCTAAAACTAAAGAAGAGAAACTTACCTGAGTAAAAGCAGCCTGAAGTGAAGATCGTATGTAAGCATCAACCCTTTCGTGCGCCATGTCAATGTTCTTAGAATTATGCGCCATGTCAATGTTCTTAGAATTATCTTCCACGAGCATCTTCGCTGCCACTATTGCAAGAAAAGCAATACTCTGCATCGTCTCAATATTACCACTATGGAACTTATCGTGATAAACAAGAAGTTTCTTTTCCGCCCAGACTAACATTGGATTCAACATAGAACTCAATATTTTCGAGTAAAGTGGATCCTTCGCGTCCTTTGCATCGTTCTCAACTTCCGCCAGTAGATCACTGGCGGCAAACAACAGGTGATTTTCAGCTTGACCTGTTGCGACATAGCGTTGAAACAAAACCCATGAGAAACAAAGATTATGCAACTCCTGGTTCATCCCGAGGATTGTCCATGTCTTCTTCACGAGTTCTAGAACTTCATCAACCTCTTTGATCACAGAAGTTACATCCTTAACATCAAAGCAAGCTTCCAAGAGGAGTTGGTAGAGTCTGAGATTGAATGGAAATCCATCGGCCCAGTGGCACATCTCAGGGACAGACCCGGCATATCCATCAGCTGATCTAGACGCAAGTGACATGACAATATCGTGAAGAGCTTGCATTGATTTGCTGTCCCTTCCCAATTCCATAGGTTTCTCAATAGCCCGATGAATGATCTCTTGTAGTCGCGTGGCACCGTCTGTTTTGTCTGGCGGAAGGTGAGGATGCAAAAGCAGTCCTGCTTCGAGAACCTTCAAGTTTCTTCTCTGCCATCTTTCACATTCTTGCTGGTTCGGGAAATCGTAACTCTTGAACTGCTGTAACAGTTCGAGAGGCAAAACTATCAATTCTATGCGTCTTCCAAGCTGATGCAAGAACAGAAGATCATTTATTAACAATTCTGAAATATTTACATATGGCTTAAAAATATGAACAACTAAGTTCCATCAACTATAACATGAATACAATTACTAAGTAAACTGGCAAGAAAATTTATAAGAACTGAACTGAGCCAAATGGGGCTCTTGGCCTCAAATAGTCTGTTGTGTCTCAAATGTCAAAAGAGTCTAAAGCACTAGTTTTAAATTTTCACAGCAACCAAACAGATTTAGTTCCCTTCATGTTACACAACTTTCTCACCAACGAAACAGAACTAGTGGAGATAAAACTGAATCATCTTAGTCACTTAGGTTTCTTTATAAAAGAAATTTAGTTTTCTATCCATGTTACTCAACTTTCTCACCAACCAAACAGAACCAACTCCTAGTAGAGCCTAAAGCATTGGTTATAAATTTTATTAGCAACCAAAAGAAATTAGTAAAGATCAAACATAATGATCTAACACATACTGCATTCTTCACTTGGACTCATCAATTTAACTATAAAGTAAGAAGATAGAAAGTTATTTTTCTCTTCATGTTACTTAACTTTCTCACCAACTAAACATACCTCATTTCAGTGAATTCAAAGAATCAAGTAGACTCAAAACCAGAAAATGTATCAAAAGCCAAACAGAGACAAAAGCACTATTTATCAATTTTCTCAGCAACCAAACAGAATCAGTCAAGATAAAACAAAATCATGTAACAGTCTTCACTAAGATTTATCATTTTAACTCTAATTCACATTCTCAGCAACCAAACAGAGTCATCTAAAAAAAATAAAAAAATAAAAAGAAACAGAATCATCTAACACAGTCTTCACTTTGCATTTATCATTTCAACTAAGGAGAGAACAAGTCTTCATGTTACTTTACTTTCTCACCAACCAAACAGACCTAAAGCCTAGCCGAGCCTAAAGCACTAGTTGTAGATTTTCTCAGCAACCAAACAGAATTAGCAAATATCAAACAGAATCATCTAACACGGTCATCGCTTGGATTTGACATTTTAAATACAAGAGAAAAAAACTAATAAACTTAAATTCTCTTCACGTTACTCAACTTTCTCACCAACCAAACAGACTCAAAAATCAGAAAATGAATCAATCAGACCTGTACAGCAGTGATTCTCAAAAGAGCTCTCCGAATCCTGGAATCGGCCTCCTCCGAGACTCGCATCTGAACCCTCACCAGCTCCACAGTACTCACAAGCCTCCTCTCTCTCCCATTACTCACTGAATCGCCTCCTTTCTTCGTCGCCGACGGCTTCAACCCCATGGCCTTCTTCACCTTTCTCCCCCCCGTTGCCGTCAGCGACCTCAGCCAAATAGGA